>CAEGAF010104997.1:0-15572 GCA_903067075.1 Micropoecilia bifurca
GTGTTAATGGAAGAAAGGTGTTGAACCTTGCTGCCTGTCCTCTACTTCGTGGATTGAAGTGGGAAAGACAGTACAGTCACATACCTTGATTTTCAAATAAAATTGAAAACCATGTACAGGTATTATTAAAAATTAATACCAGACAATTATTTTTCAATTTTAAAAGTTTGTTTCACACAGAAAATAAAACACTCAGATATGAAGATAATAATAATAAAAAAAATCTATTTTGAAAATACAAATATTTTTTTCTGTTTTATTTCTATTTTGTTAAAGGAGTTTGAATTATTATGGACTTAAACTAATCATTTTTCATCACAATTAAGCACTTCTTTGTGTTAATCTAAAATAAAAATAAAAAACTCTAATAATATCCAGAAAAGGTTTTGGGCTGTCACATGACAGAACTCTGACTTTAATTGTAAAAATTCTCTTAATTATTTTGTAATATACTAACATATTAAGTGGACTGGTGGAGTGTTGATATTATTATTTTATGGTTATTATTTTTTGCTTGAATGTGTACATACTGCTGAGTAGGAGGCAGAGCAGTTCTTTTGGTAATTTCTACAGTTTATGCAGACATCACACTCAGCACAAAGCTCACATATCAGCCGACATCACAAACCTCCACATCCTGTGAAATATGCGTCCGTCTCTGAACTAGCGCAGGAACATGAGAGATTAGGGAGGAAAAGTGCATTAATATACCCTGGTTGTAAATATATACAAGGAGGGAGAGAGGTTGAGGGGGTGGGGTGGGGTAGGGTGCAGGTTTTTAAGTTGCTGTCACCGCCTGTCACCATGTCTGTCAGAACAAATCCATCAAGCCTCTGACATGTCAGGCTTCCTATTTGCATGAAGTACAGCAGCAGCCGTCCTTATTATGCATTCTGTCTCACACTAACTTACCTCTCCCTTGCAGATCAACTAACTAGCATATTTTAAAGAATGGCATACGCTGGAGATGATGGAGAGCTGTTTCTGCCTCCTTTAGTGTGTGTGGAGGAGGGGGGGTTCCATGTGCTGCCATCCTCTAGTGGGCTAACTGGAGGAATTTTCTTAACTGTCTCTGTAGGTTCACTCTCAGGAGCAGCAGTGGGGCACAAAAGGACACAATCGTGTGTGTGTGATGCCTTGTATTTGATGCAGTATAAAGACCATTTTACAGACAAATACTTCCTTGCGGGGACCGACTGCTCCATATGGGGCCCCAGAAGGAGAACAAATGTTGTTGGGTCATGGATTGGTTTAGAACTCAGTATGAACTGAGTTCAGGTCAGATTTAGGGTAGAGGTCAGTGTTAGGCTTTAGAAATGACTGAAAAATTAATAGAAGTCAATGCGAAGTCCATGTGAAGGCAGTAACAGACCTACTATGAGTGCGCGTGTGTGTGTGTACAGTGTGGTGGTGCAGATGCAGATTCAGTCCTTCCCCCAGTGAGGAGGCCTCCGCTGGGACAGGCACAGCTGTGGCATGGCATCGGGTTGCTAACGAGGCTTATAACACAGGCGATGGACTGGAAACACACACCAAACATCAGCATACACTCACACACACTCACACACACACACACACACACACACACACACACACACACACACGAACAAGCAAAAATAAGTGAGAATACACCAAATAAAATTTTGATATGAGTCAATATAGCTGTATCAATTCGCATTGATATAGTTTCCTGTTTTTCTCAAAGTCCTTGTAATGCCACTTTGGTAATTTGCATGATTATACGTTTTTGTTTTAAATGTATTTTCTATCGTCTTTACTGACATATGAGGAGGCAACTGTTGGTATCCATCTGTTATGACTAAAAGTAGCAGAACTGTGACTGAAATAACTTGAATCTGACAAAACTAAAAATAAATAAATAAATGAAAAGGAAGTATTTCTTTTGATTTCTCGGTCAACAGAATAATTTTAAAAAGAAACAGATCAAACAAGCCTGGTACCTCTAGACTTGACTTAATATTTTGTTGCTCAACCTTTTAAAATAAACACTGCAATAAAAATCATTTCTGTAACTGTCAATGATATTTCTGCTCCTATCCACAGGTATTTTTGGCCCAAACCTCGTGGGTAAGCTGCTCCATTTGCCTCCAGATTCTTCTCTTCATTCCTGTCACTCTGTTCATTTCAGTCCATGTTTCCTTGCTTGTAAGTATATATATTTTTTTGAATATTCAAACTTTCCTTTCTCAAACTCCGCCTACATTTTGGGCTCAACTGCTACACTCACACAACATTTCCAACATAATTTTGAATCTTATTTTTGAACATGCTTAGTTCAAATTTTGGCTAAAATTTTACTTGTTTAGTTTTGCTTTTGGAAGGACATTAACTCCTTGGGTTTTATATATCAGAATATATTAAAATGATCTTATTTGTTCACTGGTGAACAGAAATACACAACTGACCTCACTCTTGTCATTTTTTACTTAGCCAAAGCCAACAGTGTCTCCCACTGTGATTTAAAAATTTAGTAGCGAGATCATTTAGATTACAGGTATTATGTATGTTCATTTTATTGACATGTGCAGATATTTTATCTTATCTTTTCATATATAGTAAATGTTCTGTACCATAATTTTGTCACTCCAGTTCAGCTTTTCAACCAGTCTCAGCTCAGTCTGGAATTTTCCAAACCAGTTTTTATTTTCTCTTGTAAAGTTCTTGCTGTAGATTTGTTGCTGTGTTTGGGATTGTTGGGTTGTTGACAGACTCACTTCTGACTGCTGTTTACTTTGGTAAGCAGAGATAAGTGATCAACTAAACACAGCAGGGTTCTCAGATCCTGTGACTGCACAGCAACTCCAAGTAATCATCATGCTTCACAGTTAATTATGGACATTGTTTCAGAATTTGTCAATTCTGTAAAACGTTGTTCAACTGCTGTCTTGTTTTCAGAGAGAAGCATCTTGGTTTCACCATCCCTTGAAATAAAGACACATTTTTCTATTTGTACTGTCAAATTTTATAATTTCTGGTTGTGAGATGCAGAGGCAGTTTTATTCTGACAATTTCACTGGTTTCAAAGTGACATTTGCTCCCCAGAATATTTTATATATCTTATTTGTGAATGTTGTTTTTCAACATTCACAAATACAAACGCTGACCAAACTCCTGATTTATAGAAGAGGCTGGCAGGTTGGTAGAGGGATCAGCTAACAATGGGCACAGAGAGCTGATGGAGAAAAAAATTAGCAAAAGTTTTCTTATTGTGGATGCAATATTATTATAGATAAATAAATAATGACAGCAGGTGGGTAAAGACATTCAGGTGTTTCCATGGTTACTAAAGGACTTGCAAAGCGCCAGACCGCAGCGTCCACTGAACAGCAGATGGTTACGTTTTTCTGATGAACCAAAGATTCACCATCTACACTATAAGGGAAAGTCCTTATAGTGTTGATTTAATCTACAAACACAAATTTGTAGACTTTAAATAGAAGAAACACAACATCAAGTTTAGCTTAATGGAGTATAAAGTTCAGATATAAGGCAGCAATAACAGCTAGACGCCCTTTCTTTCCTTTATTAAAGTTTGGTGGGTTGAATTTTAATTTAACTCACCATTGTAAGAATCTATCCAAATACAGTTAGAACTTTAAAAAACTCTGTGCTTTTTCAAATTCAATTGCTTCCAAAGCAGGGAACAAAAAATGCAAAGACCTGAAATGATTTCAATATTGCATCAAATGTACAGAAAAGACACTGTGGTTTTTAAAAATAACTCTTATTAAAACATAAGTGAAACCCAAATGGAAAAGCAGAGTGTAAACAATATGTCCATCCATGCTTGTTACAGAATCTGATGATACTGTAGTAAAACATTTCATAGTTATTTTATTTCGTGCAACTCCGTCTACTTCAGTTCTATATTTACAGAACTTGATACCTTGAACCTGAGTAGATACAGTGAAGTTCAGATTAGGTTGACTTGTTTTCATTCCCTAAAACAGATTTTGTTCAGCTGGTTGTTACCTATTTCTGGACTTTTCTGTAAACTCACCGAGACATGAGTTCATCTCCGGGTAAGTAAACTGTTACTAACGACAACGTTACCTGACCGCACTTGAAGGAATCCAACCTGACCCATGAACGGTGTCTGGGTGAATAACTGAGACATGAGAGGAATCTGTATTTATTTTTGTTTTATTTGACAGTCACCAGATGAGCAGATACACAATTTTAGAAAAAAAAACATATTTGCAAAAACAAACAAAAAAATAGAATACAATTTTGTAAATATAGATTATGTACAGGATGAAATGCAGTCAAACTGAAATGCATTCTGTGTCTGGCAACAAGAAGACAAAGCAGTGAGGAGTCTTTCTTTAGACCCAGCATCACAAACAATAAATATAAATTGTATATATAAAGTATGCTGCACTCAGCCAAGCATGGAAAACACCAGGGCAGGGAACTTCTCAACAATTTTCCCCTTAATCAGTTCTTGTACGTCACTTCTACACACACACACTCACACACACACACTCACTCCCATGAGAAGCTTGACACACAGGTGAATACGGGCAGGAGTACAAATACAGCTGGGTTACAACAATGGACCATTTTAACACACACAAAAAGAAGTAAAAGGAAAGAAGAGAAAAGAAAAGGAAGGAAAAGTGTATGGAAATACTAGTCATGGCCCTTGATCAGAAGGAAGAAGTGGCTGCCTGGTCGGAGCTCAATGGAGCGGCTGAGCAGCACTTGACATTTGGCCTGATTGTAACAGGCAGTTTTATAGATAGAAAACCTCTTAAAGCTAAACAGATCTGGTCTTACGCTGTTCACTTTTTCCTCACTGTTCTGTGTCTCACTGTCTGTCTACCGTTCCCTTCTCCCATGGTGTTGTTTGCTCTGATTTCAGAAGGTCGGACGCCCAAAAGCCCCCACACCACCTCTGCCCCTTTCAAGCTGCAAACAACGTAAATGAAATGCTGGAGATCGCTCCAATCCACACTACATCAGACAGACAACTGCACAATCATTGAACGAGCACGAGAAAAGACAACAGCAACATAAAGACGTGGCCTGGATAGGGTGGGGTCCCCATCCTATCCAGGGGCTGAAAGACATGAAGGACACTGGAAACAGACACATTACCTCGTGGCCCGGCACCACTTCTTAAAAAAATCACCTTCCTTGTGCTTGGCAGAGGGAAGAATTATGACTTTGTGCCAATGAGCGACTACATGCACTTGCATAAATCATCCATCTTGTTTGGCGGTTAATTACTCTTGTTTACCCTCCGAGTAACCTCGGGATGGGGTGGTGTGATACGAGGGAGTCTGGGTACAGAAGATAGCACAAAATAGTAATCGGCTGATGCTGCTCATCAGCGAGGAATTCTCTGGAGTAGAAATACAGAGAGGGCTTTAACCTGGCTGTTACTGACTGAGACGAGGGCAACTTCTCCAGCATCCCGGTTGACTCATGGCCGTTTGCTAAGCTGTTCTGGAGTGGGCCAGTGAATGGACCAAGCTGAGGAAACCCAGCTCTGACCAATCATGTAGCTCCTCAGGATGTACAGCAGGTTCTGATCATTGCTTATTTCATTGTACAAAAGCTACATAAATCTGCAAAATGGAGAGAAAGAGGCACAGAGGGAATATTTGCATTTCTTTTCTCATATCATCTCCTCTCCATAACCCCCCTTCCACCTCCTCTAATGCCACCCCCCCTTTTCCAATCCCTACGCCCATTTAGTGTTGAGTGACTTTTATCATCGCTTTCACCAAAACACATTAAGCCTGTGTGTCCGGAGCTGAAGAGGGAGGGGAGGAGGTTGAAAAAACAGAGGAGCACATTAGATTAGCAATCATGATGCATCAATCTGGCATTACTTTGGAGATTAAAGAAAGGACGTTGCATTTCAATGGAGTGGCGCTGATGGCTGTGTGATGGATGATTGTCCTCCACTCCGGAACAGAGCAGGAACCACCACTGTTCACCAGGGAGAGGACAAATCCCCCCCTCTCTCTGTTTCACCTCCTTTCTCTTATGCCTCAGTCTTTCAAAAAAATATCAGCCGTATTCTTAAACCTGGCAGCCACAACCCTCCACCTCCTGCCCTTTACCTTCCAACCTATAAGCACCTCGGCACTGAGGAAATGTATGCAGCTGTTTGATCATGTTCTTATGTCAGGAACAACAAATTCTTTGTATACTAAGTGGATTGCATACATTAAAAGTGAACATACAACATGACTTTGTCTGGTATTTGAGTTACTGCATCTGTATGAAAAGATGGCTGTAAAGTGCTTGAGAGCCAAGGACAAAGAGGATGATTAGGGAGAGAGAGAAAAAAACTGCCGGGCAGAAAGTGGGAGAGGGGCAGATTTTACCACTGGGCTCATTGGAAGCAAGTTCAACATGGAGACAGAAAACTTCAGAAACACGGAGAAAGAGGGAGAAAAAAATACAGTGTGAAAGTCCCCAGGAAATAAAATGACAATATGCCTGAAAAAAACAAAACAGAATCACAGCTAATCAGTCCAAGGGTACAGCCGACCCAGAGCCCTGCCCAGCGGGTGACTTTTATGGTCTATTCAAACCCCTCAGATCCAAGTTCAGCCAGGCACCCAACTCTGGTGGCTATGAGCTGGTGGAGGACAAGAAAAAGCCCCTAATGTCATGCCCATCCCCATGCCCACTCCTTGAGAAAGAGAACCATCAAAGCTGAAGTCCACATTATCTGTGTCCATAAAATCACTAAGCAGGATCGGGTCCACATCACAGTCAAGGCTGTTGGGGGCATTTTCCATTTCCAATTGGGCAGCCATTCTGTTGTGCGAGCTGTGCACTTGTCCCTGATAGGCCGAATTACCTGGTTGGTGATTGTGGTTGTTGTGATAATAGGCTTGCCAGGATTCAGCCATGGCCTGATGGTGAGCTCTGGGGTAGGACTGGTGTCGGGGATGAGGGGCAGAAGCAAGACGACAGGGGTCCTGAGGAACATCCAGGATGCCTGCAGGGTTTGGGGGCAGAGAAGGAGATGTTGGGAGGTGGGGGCGTGGCCCATAGTGGTTAGAGTTCTTAAGACTGTAGGGCTGCAGGACGTCAGTGCTCATCCGAGGAGACAGAGCCTGATGGTGAGGCCCACTATGCATAGGGTTATGAGGGTTTGGGGGTGTGTGGTTGTGCAGGTGACTTTGACTAGAATGAGGGTTGTGGTCATGGTTGGAATTCACTTTGCTTCTGTGACTGTGCTCATGACTCTGGCCATACTCATGGCCGATATGGGGCTTGAGACTGTGGCTGTAGTCAAGGCTGGCTTGGTGTTTATGACCCTGATTGTGGTTTTGATGGTGAGCTGTGTTCTGGTCATGGACTGAGCCGTGGCCGTTACGTAGACTGGGATTGAGAGCATGCTCTTGGCTGTTGCTATGGTTTTGATTGTGACTGGGATTCTGATTGTGGTTGTGCTGGCTGTGAACACTAGTCCCCTGTGTCAACACTGCATGCGTTTCACGTCCCTGACCCAGCACAATGTCTTTGCTGCAGTAAGGACCTCCCGTAAGAAGACTTTGCAAAGCATTGTTCTCTGAATAGCCCCTTATTGGGTGCTGAAAGTTAACTGGCTTGTTCTCCTGAATGGTCTCCATTGGAGTGTGGTGCCGCAACATACACATGGAAGACTGCCCATAAATTGGACCACAATAGGATCCTTCCGGTTTTGGCCCAGGCACAAAGGGATAACCATTGCACTTGATTTGCTGTTGCTGGGAGTAGCTCCTCTCATCTAGACTAATAGCTCCAGTCAGGTCAGTCAGCTGAGGCAGTTCCACGTTGGGGCAGTGGCTCCCAGTGCCCAACGCCGGTGAGCGGGTGCTTGTTGGACTAGGGTATATCCGAGGGGAAGCTGAACAAGATAGTCCACCCTCCTCAGGTTCATCAGCTTCCGCTTCTGCAAGGATTGGGGAGAGGCAGCCACTCAGCGTGGAGGCAGAAGATGAGGTGCGGGAATGCAGATCTGTCCAAGTGTCATACTCTTCACCGCTGATCATTACGCCTCCTTTCCCCGCTGGACTGCCATGCTCTGGGGAGCTCTGCATGGTTGGACCACCTCCCTGAACTTGTCCCCGTCCGAGGCCAATGGTCCCTGCTCTTTTTCGGCTTGTGCGTCCTTTTGTCTTCAAGTAGCGTGTCCCGTTCTCTATGGATGATGCGCGTCGTCTGGGTCCCTTACCCATCTTCCCTCCTTCTGGGTTTAGCATCCACCACGAGCTCTTTCCCGTCCCTTCATTTTGCACCCGGATGAAACGACTGTGCAGTGACAGGTTATGTCTGATTGAATTCTGCAACGAGAGAAAAAATGGAAAGATAGTGAGACCAAGGAAATAAGAGACAGAAGGTAAGATAAATAGGATTTCCTCAGGAAACATTTATAGCTAAATAATCAGTTCTTGAGAGCACAAAGTCATTTCAATTATGGCTAAGCTATCACGCCTTTGTGAAAGTGAGACAAAAGATGGATAAAGAAAAACTAGGAGATAGTGGGGAGAGCAGAGAGGGCAGCGTGTGTGAAGGACCAATCGATACCTCCCTTGACCAACCTCTCTTCTCTACACACGCTCACTGAGTCATAATATGGACATGGGTTCAGCCTCCACATCAAACTATCACCAAGGTTACAGAAATGAATCACATGAGGCAACCCAATCACAGACAGCCTATATCGATTGCGAGGCTTCCAAATATGAAAGCCTCAGATCCAGCCAAAGCTGAGGAGGGAGGGATGACGAGAGGGGGTATGATTTGGCAAGAGAGGTTGCGGACGAGCATCAGAATGAAAGGAAGAAACAGAAACACACAGGGTTAGAAGAAGAAAGATAGGAAGCAAACAGGGTAAGTGACATGATCATTTAACCTCCTTTTAAAAATCTCAGCACAATTACCAGGACCTTAGGCAACTACAGTGGACAACATTTTGATGATGAAGGCTCTCTGTGAGACGGGATGGAGGGGGCGGCTGTGGGTGACCGTGGAGCGTGTTGAGAGGCTGAAGAATAGGCCTCTTTAGAACCATGTTTAAAAGTCTGAATGATGGCTGTAAAGCTAATCCCTGGCTCTGCAGTGGCATTTGAAGGCAATGCCAACCTGGAGCAAGTTGATGAGATCTAAGCTCGCCTAAAGGAGAGCTTACTAGGCTTACACATCATCTGTGTTGGCCAAGTTAGTTTAAATGCTGCTTGTTCATCCAGATTTTTCCCTCTTGTGTCATTATTCACACTCTCTCCAGTTTCCTCCACTACTCCCCCATTGCCTTTCCTCTCTTTGCTTTCCCAACTCTTTTTTCTTTTCCTTTCTCCTTTGGGATGCTTTGGCAAGACCAAACTTTTTAAGCCCAGCCTGAGTGTGCAATCACACACCTTTTTCTTTTTCCTCTCTGGAGATATCTATCTATTCTGCCTTGTTTATTACCTGCACATAACTCACAATCTCTGTCTGCAGATATCTTGAGCTATTCTCTATCTTCATTCACTCTCTGCCTCCTGTCCAATTTTCCTGCTCTCAGGCCCATTCATCTCCCTCTCAGTGTCCCAGCCTCTTTTGATCACAACATTGCTCATTCTCTCCCTCTCTCACCAGATCCACACTCTCAGAAACCTCCCTGCAGCCTTGAAGACAGAGCAAATATGAAAAACAAACAGCAGGAGATGCAAATCTGTGTTCAATGGGAGAAATACCTTCTAATGTATCCGTGACAGAATGTTAGAAATGACAAACTCTTTGAAACACCAGGGGATTTGAATAAAAATCCAGTGGACTCTGCTCGTTGATGGGACACTTGAACGGGAAAGTAATTCAAAACCTGACCAAGCGACGAAGACAGAAAGCTTGGCCAACCTGGTGAAATGTTAGAGCAGTTAGTTAGAAGAAGGCTAAGTGGCTTCCTACTGGGACAGTTCAAAGCACTGCCAACAAGAAAACCATCAAACCACACGGCTGCAATGTGGACAGGCAGCTTAAAGAGAGAATTTCACGTTGTTTTCGTTGAATCTTATAGAAAGCACAGCATAGAGAACAGCAGGTAATTGGTTTGTCGGCGAGTGTTTACAGAAAGAATCCAGCTCTAAGTGGGTTTCATATCACCGCTGTCCTGCCTACTACAATTTTCATTCATGTAGAAAAGCAGCCATCCCCGTAGTGTGACTTCTAACAGGTAATTTCATCCCATCCCAGCACTCAAATCACACAGCTCTGACTAGACTCTCTTCACAGACGTGGAAATTGGATTTTGAGATTCGCATTTATGTTACCCCTTCTAAGCCTCTCCACACCCACAAACACACACACACACACACACACACACACACACACACACACACACACACACAAACTCTCTAAAATATTGTGTGCACAAAACTGCACATGCTCCGTTCCAAAACACACTCAGACTCCGTCGAGGCTGAACTGATCGGTGTCGGAGTGCGAAAGAGGTCGCCAGTGAAGGCGACCCGGATCAGGTGATCTGAGAGCGGAGTCCTCACAGGCAACGGCTCTGGCTGTGGGTGTAGTCATGGCAACGGAGTAAACCAAAGCAGGGAGTAGAGTGAGGAAGAGGGGAGGTGATGATGGGAAGGGAATAAACAGGGGGAGGAGGAGGCAGCTGATGCTGTTTGATGCTGCAGGCAACTCCAAACAGCCTTTTATCTGAGTCTGTCAGATTCCTGCTTCCAATCCACCAGGGAGGCTCAATCACCAGCAGTCCCAACGCCTCACTACCTGTACCAAGCTGTGATTAGCTGCTGTGTGTGTGTGTGTATATTTGTGTGTGTGTGCGTGTGTGTGTGTGTGTGTCAGGAGAAACTACTACAGCAGCCTCTTTCTCTTCCTCTTACATTGAACAGACTCTGTACACATGGCAGCTTATTCTCTGCTGTAGACATATTTAAAGTGAGGTTTTTGAATCATTCAGATTAATCATAAAATTCTGGTTCTCTTGTGATTGTCAGAACCAGAGAGCAACAAAGAGTCAATAATTCAGTAAACTGGATACATTTACAAAACATCCATATTCATGTAGGGAATCTGATCAAGATGAATCAGTTTAACACGTCAAATGAAACAAATCATAAGGAGGAAGGTAAATATGGATTATGTCAATCTAAGTTAAACCTTTCAGAATGGAGTTGATAAAAACAGATCGAGGTTTTATTTATGCTATGTATGCCTCTTCAGTAACTAATAAAGTTTCATGTTTGTAACAAAGTTTCCAGATTCCAGTTTATTAAATACTCTAAATGTTAATTATCGGATTTGTGTCACAGCTTGTCTTGTCATGTTTGTTTTTGTTAGATATGAAAAGTTTTGCCAGTTTTTTAAATTACTTTTTCCTCTCTTTTTATCCAGTTTTAAGATGAGATTATTAAATGGAAAGTTCTTAATAACTCAACGTTAGTGCTAACTATGACACAACACAGGATGAATCAATCAGACAACAAAACTGGAGTGGTGCTCTGTGGCACAGTCCACTTCCTGCTGTTGGAGTGGTCTTCGGGTCACTTCAAACTGCAGTCATGTATGAATCTATGAATTCAATTACAAATTCCCACCTTCCCAAACGAGCCGGACCTTCTAGCCCACAGGTGTCAAACTCCAGTCCTGGAGAGCCACTGTCCTGCATCACACCTGTTCCATTCAGGTGTGGTGCAGCAGAGCCACATCTAAACGTTGCAGGGCAGCGGCCTTCCTGCTAATTAGGTCATTGGAAGGACTCTGGAGAATGTATCTACACAATAAGGAGAGGTAACACTTTATTTGAAGGGGTGTGAATAAAACTGACATGACACTGTCATAAACATGACATAACTCCTGTCATGAACATGAATAAGCCTTCATGAATATTTATGACTGTTGTCATAAAGTGTCATTTGGTAAATTATGACACTTTTAATACAAAGTTGACATTATTCAAAATGTCTTTGTTATGACAACTTGACATTAACCAAGAAATCATTACTGTTTAAACTTGACCTTTAATAACATAGTTACCTAATTTTTAAAGTGCAATCAGTAATACTTTTATAACAAATTTATATCAGTAATTCCAGTGTTTTTTTTAACCTGTGGCACATCTAAAACCTGAAGGACTTCGGTCCTTGTGGACTGGAGTTTGACTCCTCCGTTCTAGGCAAATCAAACAAAGTTTGATTAAAGTGGACTGAATGGGACTGGTGGCTGATTCAGAAGATTGCGTTTCCTCCATAGCATGAATCCAGATTCTGCAGGATCCTGGAAATGGTCCATTCCTTTCAGAGAGGTGAACAGTAGCAGAGAATCATCTGAAACATGCAGGACATCGGCCCCTGAGGACCAGTGACTTATCGGACTCCTCTAACACAGCTGATTTATATTTTTACTTTTTAATTTAAGTCTAAAGAAACAATTTCTATCTTACAAACTTACATGTGGAATAAAAATAAATAAAAAAACACAAAAAAGCTGAGTGTACTGTATAATTAGTGTCTTAGCTTTCCTATGCAAAAAACACTGCAGACAATCTGTCACACGTATGTTCAGGTGGTTGAGCTGGACTCAGACTATGAGTTGACATTCTGTTGCCCACATCATGCATCTTGGACCTTGACTGGATGCCGCCTCTCCAGCGGTCAGACTCCTTCAGCAGGCAGTTGAATGCCCACATCCTCTATTTCAGACAAGCGATCACAGGCTAATTTTCTAGATTATTATTATTTTCAACCCCTTGTTCCTTTTTATTCTGGGTAACCCAGCTAACGCTAATTATATCTATTGAAAATTATCTAGCTTGTGTCGCATAGCAACAAGGATGATGTAAGCAATACAGCCCTTTTCCTCTTGCAAGTAATTCTTTCAGTGGAGATTTGTGTGTGAGTGGAGAGAGACATCAGTGGACAGAAGGGTTCTTCAACATTCCTGCATGTGTTTGTGGACGGGTGACTGTTCCAGGACAGATGAGTAAGGCTGATGATGTGTTTACCACAGATAACTTTCCAAGTAGACACCTGACTCATTTTTATGAAACACAAACATTGCAGAAAACGATCCAGAGCGGGAAGTTCATAAACGAGCACAAGAGGTTCCTGTTACACTCACGTGTTCTCCAGGCGGGTCACCATCCTGTGGGCTCACAGCAGGAATCTGGGTTCTGTTTTCAAGCTATCCCATATATCAGGAGTCTGCAGCCACAGATGGTTCTCCAGACGTTCCACAATGGTTGGACTTGGTAAAAAATGTGCAGAACCAACACATTTTTTAACGTGGTTAAAATGTAGATATTGCAAATACAGATTTTTTGGGGGATGGAATAAATCCTGGTTTAAATTATACAAATTTTCCATAGCATGATACAGGACTTTTTATAGGTATATGTTTAAGTAAAATGAACATTGTTCTTTTATTCTATGAACTACTGACAACATGTCTCCAAAATTTCATGCTGTAATGGTCAAAATCATGATTCAGCCCATTCAGACCTCAAATAATGCAACGAAAATAAGTTGATATTCATTTAGAAACAACAATATTAATGTTTTAACTCACGAAGAGTTCAGAAATCAATATGTGGTTGAGTAACTGTTTCTTTTGAAAATGACCATAAATGTTCTGTTGTATATTGCAGCTTTTCACTTTCAGTCAAGTGTATTTGTCTTCCATCAGTGTTTTGTGATCAGAAGGTGCAGTGAAGATCTTCATCTAAAACAAAGTGCTGTATAAGTTGAAGTGAGTCAAAGCACTGATATCACACATGCAAACAAATACCAGCATATGTATTTCACACACACATACACACACATCATCAATACCACCCTCACACCCCACCCCCCAAACTGGCAATCGTACTTAATCCCCCTCCAGCCTGAGTAATCCCCGACAATCCAAGGCTAATCCTGGTTAATGCTGGGCACTCCTCAGCTGGGTTTCACCCTGAAACCACGGCGACAGGGTGGGGATTGGTCGATCATGGCGTCCGAGGGTAGGCGTGTTCGCTGATGGACGTAATTGGTCGGGCAGTTATCGGGAGTCAAGAAAAACAAGCACAGGCTTTGACCATCTTCAAACTTCAGCCGGATTGACCCCGAGCTATTTGTCACGCACCCTGCTCTCTCTGTTGTCAGCGCTGGTGACAAAACATGTTTTTCACTCAGACCGTTGTTGTCCCATTCACACTAACACAAGACTGTGTTGAGATCTCGAGGGAGCAGAGACGGGAGGGCTCTGCAGAACATTCCTATGGATTTACAAATGAATATAAAAATTCTAATAAACTAGACAAAACATAAAGAGGTTCAAGTTTCAGCCTGTCTTTCTCCTGAGAAGTCATCAGTGTTGTGGTACTCGAAGACAGTCTTGGTTTTGATACCGGTCTCGAGACCATGTTTTGATGGTCTCATCTTGGACTCGACCGCATTTGATCTCGGTCTTGTCTCGGTCTCGGGCGCTGAGGACTCGGCATTTTATTTCAAGACCAGTCGAGACCGCAAATGTGAAAATATCACTAACATGCTGCATACTATCCAGTTTATTTGTTAACATCTTTGTTTTCAGCGAATGCAAAACGCACTGATTAAAATCCAAGCAATTACGTGTTTCTGGTACTACCTCCTCCCTTCCCCCCCACCTTTCACTCGCACGCAGCGCTCCAGGACATGCCAGTGGTTTTCAATCAGCGGCAGGAAATGTCTGTCTGTTTCACAAACGGTGGGGACAACGCCAAACTTTTTTCACTTAGAAAAGAAGCTCAAAGAAGGTTAAGCTCTGTTGATGTGATGCTAGCAAAGCTGGTTGTACAGAGACACATAAGCATTTATGATGAAAAAAAGTCACTCACTGCCTGAATTATTGTGCCGAGGTGTTGACTCGCTTGTCGCATATATGGGACAAGGCTGTGTCCAAAAGTCTGCAATATAGTGACGTGACATTCAGAAACAGTGTAAAACTCACTTAACCGCTAAGTCAGGATGCCATACAACTGTTAATAACAAAGTGTATGATGATCTACGTCATGATTCTATGATGCTGATTAAATGAAATCTCATGGTAATGACATGTCTGACAGATATAGCCGTTATTCTGTCAGATAGCAGTGAGTATGCCAGCGCATGCGCATTAAGAAGTCCGACCGTAAGTGGAGTTATCAGTTCAGCATAAGCAACAAGTTATGACGAAAATAAGTCATTAAATTGTTTATAATATGACATAATATGATAGCTAGATAGTATTAAGAGAAGAAATTCTAAAACTTTAAAAACCTTTGACTCGTTATATCCTCTCTCTGCCCGGGTTCAGAAAAATGCTGTGTGCAATAAGGACTGAGATCACGCAGAGAGAACAGCGTCACAATAATCAGCATTTATTCAAGACAGATGCAAACTATCACCAAAAAAGCTCAAACATCAGAAACCTCAGAGCACAAACAACACATAAATTTACCTGAGAAGAGGAAAAGACAAAAGATGGAAATGACAAACAGACAGCAAGAACATTCTTGGAGAAGTTGCAAAGAGCAAAATCTGATTTGTTACTCTGTGTGGAAAGTTTTATCCTCTTTTCTTTAATTTATTCAAATA
>CAEGAF010105011.1:0-23534 GCA_903067075.1 Micropoecilia bifurca
GCCTCTCGCCCGGAACGCCAGCTGGAGAGGAACCAGCAACTCCCGACCCCATTAAGGGATAAAGGGTGTAAGAAAATTGATGGATGGATGGCATTCTGGTTTGTGATTTTTCTGCCCAGTTTTACTTTCAGGATCTTCTAAGTCTCTCCAACAATGCCGGGGCGGCTCATAGAAACTACCTCAGGCCTCTCAAAAACTTAGAGCCCAGATATCTTTTACAGAGTCAAACTCGATGTTCTTCAAACTGACGGCTACTTTGGAGTCCCCTTTAGATCTCAGAGTGTGGAATCATCATTTGCTGTCCCATCCGAGATAAATAATGTTTGAGAAACCTCGCCTCCTCCAAACACTAGTCGTCGTCACCAAATTCTGGTTTTGCTTTCATTTCCTGTCAGCAAACAGCAGTGATTCATACACTGAAATTGCACCATCAATCAAACTGTTCTGCAGCGGAGAGCTTGTTAACTTCATTCTGTGGGACTATATGGACTTCACGGACTGCAGTTTTACCTCTGGCACGGCATCTGCAGAATGTATATAAACCACATGGAAAAACGCTCAGCTTTGTGAGGATGCTTGGCTCGTGTTTGTTTTTCATTGTGATGCAAGTGTGTGTGCCTCAGAAGGAGTTTGATATGCTTTGCATCATTTATGAACTTTGTGTATACAACGTATGACTCCAAATATACAGATAGCTTTCTGCAAAGCTTCTGTTATCATCTGGTCTCAGGCCTTGGCTGCAAACATTAAACAGTAGATCCTTTATAACAGTTGGAGTAACTAATTAGTAAGTCTTCTAACTACTCTGTATGTAAGCCTCCTGATTAATTCAGTTGTCATATTTGCATTGCAAACGTGTTTAGCATTGCACAAAAAAACAAATAATTGGAGGTCTAAGGGATAAAAACAGATGCACATGATGACGACTTCTTTCAGTTGTTAAAAATATATATTTCTAGCATGAGAAAGCATTTGAAAACGTCAGTCTATTTCTTCAATCCCTTCAAAAAGACAGATTTTCTACGTGTTTTTGTAGCTTCTTCTCTGTCGTTGTTTAAGTTACATCATGCATGTTTGATCTAGATTCTCTGGTTATTTTTACAGCTTATGTAAGAGCAAATGCCAACCCCCAAAAAAGTTTAGATTAAGACTTTTTCTGATAAGCAAACATTCCATAATAATAAAGTCTTGGATTTTTTTTTTTGACCTAACTTTCAGCATTCTTTTTCTGACTCATTACTGTTCTCACTTAGATGGGTCGGCTGCAGTGCCAGGAGGTCCTGCATCTCCTTTGGCAGTGGAGGTGTCCGATGTCAACAAGGACTACGTCTTTCTGACCTGGCAGCCGCCCAGTGCTGATGGAGGATCACCTGTGGAGGGCTATTATGTGGAGAGGTGAGGATCAGTCTGACCTAACCTGTACATCAGATTTGCTCTGCACTTACAATATTTATAAATCGCAGATTAAAATTCAAGTTAAGTCTTGGCAAAAGAGACCCACTTAAAAGTTCAATGCTTCACTCAATTTTTGCTGCCCAGTACGTTCAAACATTTGACTCAGTACTGCTTAATTTTATCACTGCTGGCAGTAATAGTAGCCAAGTGTGAGAATAATTATACTGTGTTTCTTTTGTATTATTAGTATTGTCTTCTGAAGTTTCTTCCATTTGTCAGATCAAGAACATTTATAAATGTTCCTGATCATTTTTCATTTACAGACTTTTTAAAAGACATTTTCAGTGATGCTTGACTCTGATTTTGAATCAGGTAGTAATGAAAAGTTTGTTTCTTTTCAGAGAACCAGCTCTTTTAGCACAATTCTCAAAGTAAAGTTAGCTCTTTTGGCTCTGAAATAACTACATTTATTATCATCTTTAACCTCATATTTTAACTTGACTTGGGAAATAAGAATATCTTCTATGTTAATAAATCATTTTACATTCAATGGTTTTATGAGAAGCTGTTTACTTGCCTAATTGCCTGATTTGTGTTACGTTGCAAAAGCAGGTATTTTTCCTTTTGTGTAATATTTTGATCAAACTTTTAGTTTTTTTAACACCATTTTTTAATATAACTCTGCAAACCAACAACTGCTGCATTTTTATGCAACTATTCACTAGCTAAAAATTGAACATTTTGCCTTTACATTTTTATTGATTTATTTTTACCTGTGATTGTTTCATTATTTTCTGCATCTGTTTTACTTTCCATTACAACTTGTCTCAGAACTGCTGTCAGAGGAAAACATCTCCACAGGGGTTGTCATATGCACTGGCAAATTCACAGCAGGCTGCTCTCTGTGTGTTTCAGGCAGGAATGACTTTTGTGTGACCAACATAAAAGACTACTTGGTAGAGAAATGCACTGATAGTTGTCCTCAGAGGTTCAGTCATATGCAGAAAAAATTATTCCTTTCGGCTTTGCTGTCTGTACCATTTTTGTCTGGCTTAGTATCTGCATTCAATCACTCAATACAATTTATATTCATGAAATAAAATGCAGGATTTAATGTAGTAATAAAGACTGCAGAACACAAGTTGAGCAAATGAACAAGTTAAAAACAGATGAGAGTGATGATGATGCTCGCAGGTTTAAACTCCTTCAGCTTTAGAATAAAAGAGGCTTGTTGCTCTCCCAAAAATGCTCCTGAAAGTATTTTTTTCTCCAAAGCTGCACCGTCCTGCTGGTTCAAAGGACATTTCTGTGCAGCTTTGTCTTCATTTTCACTCTGACATACGCCACCATCTTTGGGACCTCATATAAAGAAGTGTGTGCTCTCCTTATTAAGTCTTTAATAATTCACTAAGCACATGTGGACTTTCATTAAGCTGTGTAATCAAAGAACCTCTGAAAGAATTGAAATCCACCAGCCTCCTGCAATGGGTCTCTCTAAGAATGATCAGATACGTCTGTTTTGAGAATAACAACCAGCCAAACAACATAAAACTAAAAATTCATATCTTCTACTTAGTATTGATTTGTTCTCTGTTAGGAGTTACATTTATATTTAAAACATTAAATCTTTATAGTTGCTATGAAGATTGAAGTTATCATGAAGAAAGAGAAACACAATTTTGATTCCATTGTTTGTCCTGCGCATGATTCAAATTGACAATAAAGTATACAAAATTGTCTTAAATTATTTGTAAAATGAAAGGTGAAAAGACAACAAATTGAAGACATTCATCCGTGTCCAAATCTGCCATAATATTTGCTAAGGATTATCAGGGGTAAGAAAATTAAGAAAATTAGGGGTAACTATGACTGAATTTCACTGTATTAGCAAAGGATACATGTAGGCAGGACATACTGGCTAAAAGCAAATGGCTTTCAGTGTATTTTTCTAGAATCTAAATAATATTTGTGAACAAAGCATGATGAAGACAAATGAACACAGCAGACAGGTAAGAGAGAGAAGGAGTTCTGTAGAAAAATCCACCATCTCCAAATGAACGGAGAATAATAATAACACTGCAAGGCATGGCCATCCTTTTAAACTGAATTTACTGCTGCAGCTTCTCTTATAAATTCAGGCATGTTTGGCTCATTATATTGTCTTCTTTCAATCTGAAAGTTCTGGTTCAGTTTCAAGTGTACAGTACTTCAAATAGTCAGTATGAAAAATTATATAAAAGTTCAGTGATTTTACAAATGGTTAACATTTCATTTGTTAATTAGGTAATCAACAAGAGTCAGAGCGATCCTTTCACACTTACATTAACATTTTGCTGCAGAGGTCCTAAAGGAATTGTCATCTCAGCTGATTGAACCAATAGAAATGACAGATTGGATGTGTTTCGTTAGCATTACCAAGTAAGCTATGATTGTTGAACTAGAAGGTAATTGATTTCACACAAAAAAAATAGGGACTTCCAGTGGTTGCAGAGGACAGCCAACTTTTTTTGCTTTTCTATCTGAGGCAGAAACATGCAGGTGCTTCTTGGCACAGTGTTGCCTATAGTAGAAGTGACACTCAGCATAATCATTTCTCCAAACAGCACCACATTAGAAAAGCATGCACATAAAAACAAGTCCAGGAAAAATTAGAGGTTCAGAGTAAATTCATTTTCAGGGGATAAATGTTTAAATATCTAGAAAATGTGTCTTTTCAGATTGGTGTGTGCATCATTTCCGTGTTTAGTCTTGATTATGATCTCCCATCATTGCAGAAGAGAAAAATCCTCAATGTTTTCGAGTTTCATATAAGGAGAGGAAAGATGTGTTCCAGTTCCTAAGCAACCTCCTTCTTACTCTTTTCTGAATTTGTTTTGTGAAAGTCCTCTGAATTTTTATGAAGTATTTTTTTTACATGACCATGACATAAAATCTCAAGTTGGTTTCTCCCAATTATAGAGCACTGAGGGTTTACTGATTTGCTTTGTTGTTGTGGGAGTTGGATTATGTTATAGTCTGTTTCTCTATAAGTTGTTCACATCTTTTGTTGTGTAAATATATTTATATTTTTTCTGTACTTGCCTAAATGTTCCTGTTCCTGTGACTGTGATTAATCTCTTCCGCTCTTGTAATTTATTTTTTTTTAGGTGTGACCTCAGCCAGGGAGAGTGGGTGCGCTGCAATGTGGACATGCAGAAAATGTGCCACTTTCCTGTGTTTGGCCTGAAGGAGGGGGCTCTATACCAGTTCAGAGTTTGTGCTGTGAACAAAGCCGGGGTGGGACGTCGCTCCAAAGCCACAGAGCCTGTCCTCACTGCAGACCCTCTTGAACACACCAGGACAATGGGTATTACTTAAGGGATGCATGGCATTAGGAAGACATGACGATGCAATATTATATCTTGGTATTCCATTGTCAAATTCTGATTAACCCACATTTTCTTCACAAACCTCTTTGCCAAATTTTATACATGACTCAAGGTAGTCATGATTCTCCCAATACAAGATATTTTCATTGAATTACTCAAGTTAACAGCATGTATTGTCACTTCAGAGAACATGCCTCCAATAGTAGCATCCTTTAATGCATAATTTCCCATTTCTGTGCTTCACATATCCAACAAAGAAATGCACAGTGTAGCTGCTTGGCCAAAAAAACCCATTCCATGAAGCTTTCAGTTAGCTGAAATTGAGCTATTCTGCAACGTTTTATCGTTTTGCACATCAGGTCTTCCACTTTGTGACCAAGTTGTTGTTTGTTTCCATTTTTTTTAACATTTAGTTATAATACCACTAGCAATTGACAATGGGATATCTAATAAGGAGAATATTTAACAAACTGACAAATGGCAAAAAAATAAAAAATTATATGTATAGTAATAGATAGAAATAAGCAAATTTCACAAAGTTTTTGCTCCAACAGATTTATCTCTGGTTATTTAGATTTAGCATAGCTGAATTTAGGTGTTTATCCAACACGAATGAATGGTGGAATTAAAATAGAAATGATCTTCAGCACAGTTTTAGTTCAAGGGTGTGCACACATTTGTTAAGTTCATGTGTATGGAATGGTTGATTATGGTTATGAAAGGGAAATAAGAACTGATTAGTACTTGTGAGGGGCAGGTTGAACCCTAAGTTAAGTTCTCTATTACATTTGTGTTTACATTTCTTGTTAATATTACAATAACCAAGCAAAAAACAAAGAAATGAGAATTTCAAATGTAAAATCTGGTATTTAGGTCTGTGCTTCACATATCCAAATAAAAAGTTTAAAGCCTTTTGTGCCTCTACCATCAAGTCATTCTAATTGCTTGAAAACCACTATACATTTAGAGTTGAAAGGGATTCTCCCTGAGGCTCCAATTAACCATAAAATGTCCCACAATATGGTCCTTTTGCTTTTGTGTGGAAGCTTCTGTGTGTCTTATCTTTCTCCGCCTATTTATTCAGGCTTTTGCTTTGTGTCTCATCGACATCTGCAGTGTGCTGCAAAGATCATCAGCAATGCATTCACGACTCTCTCCTGCTGTTTATTCACCTCATCTGCCTCAGTTGCCCTGTTTTACCTGCAAAGAAATGATCAGTGCCAGAAAAAACAGATGTAGGTGTGCAGATTTAGATCTCATCCGCAGCCGCTGGGTTATTTCTGCGACAGCATCTTAATGATATTGTTGAGAAAAATGCTTTGTTTCCAGAAAGATGACTTAGAAAGCATTTCTTGGTCTTGCTAAATATTGGATTCAAAATTGGGGGTATTGGAGGGAGAATGAGATGTATAGGTGTGTGTGTGTGTGTGTGTGTGTGTGTGTGTGTGTGTGTGTGTGTGTGTGTGTGTGTGTGTGTGTGTAAATATGAGNGTGTGTGTGTGTGTGTGTGTGTGTGTGTGTGTGTGTGTGTGTGTGTGTGTGTGTGTGTGTGTGTGTGTGTGTGACGATGAGGACAGATGGGCTGTGGTCAGATGCCGTGGATCATTAAACACGGATGAAGGACAGACAGAAGGTTCACTCGCCTCTGGTCTTCTTTCCATCTTCCCGTCAAGCTGTTGTTCATCTTTTTTGTCTGCACCTTTAACATTTGCAAGAAAATGGTGTCATCATTACCTCTGCGTAACTCCATCACCCCCTATGTCTTCTCTCATGTCTTCTCCGTCTTCTTCTTATCTTAGTGGTCCAAGTGGACAGAGGAAGGACCATTACCATTACAAAAGACGAACTGGAAGGTGAGGATGTCGTGTTTTTACTTTAGTTCTGATTCTGTCTCAAAAGGAGCGTATCTAACACATGATTTACTTTTCACCGGAACACACACCGCCGCCCCTTCATCTGTAGGTTTCCGCAGGCTAATGGCTTTAATGCATCTCCATATTATGCTTAACAATGAGCTGCAGTAATTGTGCGGCCGCAGCAATGAGTATTTGCTCCATTTGCAGCTGTGAAAGGAGCAAAAAGTCCCCAGTGGTCTTCCAATAAATGCACATAATGGCTCGAGGTAGAGCGAATGCCTATGAAAGGGGGCCGATAACCTTGACTGTGCACCACACAGAGAGAGAATGGAGAAAGGGTGGAAGAAGATGAGGCCACCAGAAAATAACTGCAGCCTGGAGGATACAATCATACTTTTAGATTCTGCTCTACGATGGAGGCTTACAGTGGAATGCATTTACCCAGGTGGTGAGGCTTTTAATGTAATGACTAGAACATAATTGGGAGATTAAGCTTCGTCGAGATCAGCTTAAAGAGCTCAAATTTTCCTTTTGGTTGTGTTTATTTCCCTATTTTGGGGAATATTTTGCTTATTGGTTTGTTATTTTTCTGTGCACATCGCTAGTAGAAATGCAGCATTCGCTATAGCGATTACCATTCTCTATGGCAGATTTTTAACATCTTATTTTTGCAAAGTTTGACTGCCAATACCAATTATGGATTACTCTGATTTCTTTTCAAAATATAAGAAGATATAAGAATGGTATGAGAGATGCTCTTTCAAACTGGAATGCATCACAGAGTCTTGTAGAGTCAACAATGTTATTTCTTTTTTACTGTAAGTTTTGTAACAGAAAATAAACCACCTCTAATATCTCTACAGTAATTGTATGTATGAAACAAAACGTCCTGAGTCATTCTCATTACACTCTATACTCAGGAGAAGTTGCTTTCCTTTTTACCTGATCAGCTTTTTTCAAATCTTTGCTCTCTTTGTGCAGATCAGAACTTTCTCTGTACTTTCTCCAGCTCTCCAAACTCTCCAGGAGAAACAAACATGGAAACTTGCATAGTTTCAGATGGAACAACAACAATGAACAGACTTTCACGGTCCTGTAGAGTCCTTGAGCATTTGCTGACTCAACCTATCCAATGCTATTTGGTACACTTGACATATAAGGAATAGAGGTTAAACTGAAGCGGAGAAGGTTTGAGTGTCTCTCCCATTGTGAGGCCGTATCAGTTCCAGCAGACGCAACTTGAAGAGTTTTACAATGAGAGGAGAAAAGCTGTAACTCAGCCAACTCTTTTCATACTGACCTTGTTTTTCTCTTGTTTTCATCCTCCTCCTCCTCACTTTGCTCCGCAGGTCAGGTCAAAGCTCCTTTTCCTCCCACAGACGTCCGCGCCTGCGAGCTGAGCGACACCTACGTGGTGCTGAGCTGGACCGAGCCTGAACCCCGAGGCAGGGAGCCGCTGACCTTCTACGTGGAGCGGGTCGGTCCTTACGCCTACGCGCATCTCCCCAGACACACACACACACACACACACACACACACACACACACACACACACACACAAAGAGCAAGGATTCATATTTTATCCGCTTTGAAAGCAGATTAGCTGCACAGTAATTTCATTTCATATGTAATCACTAGCTCCAGGTCATATGAATGTTTCCCAGTTTTTAAGCAATCAGGAGTTAGACTTTTAAAAGTCTTCTGCACAACAGGTTTGTTCACTCCGTTTAGTTTTTCCGAGTGTAAAGCTTTTGGTTGACAACAAAAGTTTCAAGAAGAAAGGGTCTCAAGAATTTCTTCCGTATTGGATTATTTATTTCAAAGTTTTCTCTTGTAATGTGTTTGAATTACACAGCAGGGAGATAGAAAGATGATGTTTTGCCATTTCCACAATTTACAGAGCTTGTATGAGCCACGTCAGGAGCCGTTTCTCTCCAGTAACTGAGGTATTTAATGCAGGGTTCACACTGGATGCACCACCAGTCCTTAATTTACACCAGGTGAACATAGAAAGACACAGACGCTTCCTGTGACTTTATAGCAAATTAGAGCAACCAAATACCTTAACAGCCATACTTTAAGACTACAGAGTGGGGAGAACAGGCCAATTCTAAGACTCCTGGGTCAGAATTTGAACCCAGACTCAAAGCCTAATTGCTGCTGGGCCACATATTTTGTGGTTGTTAAGAATTTGTGAATTGAATGTCAGTGTCAAACACTATCAATCAATCGATCAATCAAATTTTATTTGTATAGCACATTTCAGCAGCAAGGCATTTAAAAGTGCTTTAAACCATTTAAAATAAAAATAAAAACAGAAAGAGACAAATTTTGAAAAAGATTTAAAATGATAAAAACGTTATTAAAAGTAAAAATAAAAATAAAAACATTCAGTTAATCCATAAGCAACTGTAAACAGGATGGTTTTAATTTGAGATTTAAAGACACTCAGTGTTTCAGCTGTTTTAGTTTTCTGAAAGTTTGTTCCAAATTTGTGGTGCATAGAAACTGCATCAACTGGAAAAGATCAAGTAGGGTTTGATTTCTGTAATGCGAGCATAAGATTTTTCCACTGATTTTAGAGAAGGGTATGTTTAATTTTTGATATTTCTTTTTTTATTGAAATACATTTAAGACAGCAAAGTTTCATTGTTCAAAACAGATACTCCTATCGTTGGACAGATATATCACTTCCTGTCAGAAACAAATTTCTTGGTCGAACAACAATTTAAATCTAAACCTTTCAGGGATATAAATATTTTCAGACATGTCTCTCATAAATTATATGTAAAAAGATGTTTCATATTCATCAACAGGTCCACTTTCCAGATTAATTTAAAGCGTAGCTTTCTTTATGGACGCTGTCACTGGACATTCTGCTCAACATGGTATTTGTTGCAGATATTTTATTGTAGAGTGTGAGAAAATCGGAGATGCCCTGTATTCAATTTGCACAAACATTTAGTGCAGTAAAATTTATGTGGGATATTTAAATTCATACAACTAAGGAGAGAGCTCCAAAAAATAATTTAAAACTCGACAGAAGAGGCACGAAGAGCCACAGAGGACATCAGGAAATGTATGTTAGTTTTACCTCAGATGGGTGTGTAATTGTGTTTCTCCCAGAGATGAACTGGTGACACGTCTTTGGTGTCACCTTTGACCTGGAAAAGAATAAGCAGGTATGAAAAATCAATGGATGGAGCCAACTCCCTCTTTTTACAATATTTTCTCAACTATAAATTTAAGGTTCAAATTGATGACAGAAGCAGATCAAAAATGTGAGACTGACCTGTACTTTGCAACAATAGAGAGCCTTGGCTCCTCGATATCAACTCCGGGACTCAACAGCTCCTGACTTCAATAATCAGAAAACTGCCACAGGAAATAGATTTTTATTGAGGCTTTATAAGTTACTGAGGTAATAAAACTGTCAAATCTCTCAAAGGCACCTGAAATTACTAAAGTCTGCAGCCTCACTTCTGCTTATATAATGAAGTGAACATTCAAATATCCTTTTTGCCCTCAAGCAAGCACTTTATAATCACTCTTCTCTTTTACCATACCTGCTCTTTTGTTGAGATTTCTACCGACAAAACAATGACTTAGGAAAGGAAATGTGAAATCCACAGAGTAGCAACACAGAAATGCAAATAACTAATATATAAAGGAACATGTTTGGTTTAGTTTTAGTTTCTTGGGAGACTCTTTCAGTGACTGGTAAATAGAACTAAAAAGAACAAATTATCCACAAAGACATATGTCTTCATTTCCATGTGTTTTCATTTTAAGTGTCTGATTGGCTGAAATACCTAAGCTTTTTTTTATTATTTAAACTTTTGCTTTTTTTATATATATATTTACATTAAATTTCTTTGCTTGAATCAGTCCTTGGCAGGGAAAGACAGCTGGGAACTGGCCAGTCTGGACACGGTGGTCAACTCTCCCAGGTACCCAGTGTTTGATCTGGTCAAAGACAAACAGTATTGCTTCAGAGTTCGCTCCATCAACAAGTATGGTCTCAGCGACCCCTCCGACCCGAGCCCACCAATTTCCCTTGGAAAGCCTCAAGGTAGGAGAAGATGAGAACTGGTGCCCATTTATTACTTTGTCTGCTCAAAGGTCAGTTACATAATTAAGACTAAATTCCTGAGTCAGCATTTACCTCCTATAGAATGCTGCCCCTGCAATAATTGTGCCAAGATACCACTGGCTTTATTCTGGAATCACAATACAAGTGTAAAAAAGACAAAACAGGTAGTATCTTATTAGATACTACCTGTATCTTATTAGAAAATGAAAAGATGTGGAAACATATTGTTTTAGCAACTCTTTCCACAATGAATTATCCACATCAAGTCCCTGTTACATCAATTATCAAGTTGTCTATAATATTGGTAGATTTTACATCCTTATCTGGATGATTTAATTTCAAGGAAAGCTTTGATAAAAAAGCATCAGCGAAAACAAAAAATGCTATACAATTAAACCAAAATGCAACAAAACTGCAACATAACATTTACTGTTTAAAAACAAACATACCAAAAATTAAATTGAATAATCCAAAAAAAAGTTGTTATAGAATTTAGTGAAACAATCATCACAGATTTGTAAAGTTTTCTTCAACTAATTTTGACTTTGGTTTGCATTAATAGTTTTTTTTACTACCAGCTGTGAAGGTCAGGGGAAATGTTCTTCTACTATTTCTGACTTAATATTTATATACCTAACTTCAAACCATCAACAGATATTTCCCAGATGAGTCTCCAGCAGAAACATATTTGAAGGAAAGAAAGACAGATGGAAACACATTGAAATCATGAATTATTCCTGCATGGCTTGATGCTTCCTTTGCAAATATTTTATTTTAAAGAATTCAAACTCTGACAGTGCATCAAATGTTTAGAGACTTTGAGACTTTTGGAAAGTCAGTTACCTATAATTGCATTTCAATGCAGGGTGTTTTTCTGGCTTCGATGTAGGTTATGATACCATCTAGTGATTTATGGATGCCTACAGAGCTGGTTGAGTGAAGATGCATGGAAAGCACACCTTCAAGAAACCATCTACACCACAATTTTTCCCTGCTAATATTCAATCCCTGGAATTATAAATTATGTTTTCATAAATAAATAAAAATAAAAAAGAAGGGAAAGTTCAGTAACTAAATCAATGGCTCCCATGGAGAATTAGATCAAACTTCTGACAAACTAACAGTGTTATACTATGCATTAGCCAAGACATCTTTTGAGTAACTTTTGCCTTGTCAGCCAACACTGATGACAGGCAAGAGAATTCTCTGAGTCCTACATCAGGTCTGTAAGGTTACTCGCATGAAACAACAGAGAAGTCAAGTCTTTAGCAGGCAAAAGAAAAAAGAAGGGCTGAAAACTTTCACACTCATTGGATGTGCCTCATTCGAAAAGCTGCCTTAAGGAAAATGCTTAAAAATAAACAGTAGCAGAAAAAGGTGCTTAAGCGCAAACCTGCCAGTTACTACAGCATGTTTTCATCCTGCCTTAGAGCTACCATTGAATTCACACACATAAAATCAAGCATGACTACCTTCACTTATTGATCTTTGATTTGCCTATTAATAAGCGTTCTTGTGACAAAAAAGGGGATGTTTCCTACCAGTTACTTTAGTGCAGATGAACATGTGGTAGCTGCCATCGATCACAGTTTCATTCAACTGGACATGAGGTCGGCTGCAGGCCTTGATCCCTTTCTTGCATTATTCCAGACTCTGTTTGGGTTTTGAAAATGGAGCATTTTCAAAATCCATTGATTCTTCCCATCTCTTTTTTGTTTTTGTTGTTGTTGTTTTATGTGTTGATAGCCATTTCAGGATTCTGAATTAAATCAGATTCAAATATCTGAAAATAGTTCAGGATGAGTTTGATATTTTCTTGAATTTTTGTAGAAATTGTTCAACCATTGTATAGAAATCTAAAACATAAACTCCACTCTCTCTTTCTCTACTTATTTATCCATATTGGAAAACAAACGATGCAATAGATTTCAATTTACAATTTCATTTTTCTTTAGAAATTAACATGGGTAAATTTCAATGAACTCACTGAACTTATTGAATGTTCCATCAGTTCATAAATTACCTCCATTTGTTTTGATGGATTGAATCTCATTTGATTCCCTTTAGCTGTGCCGCCTCCACCTCACTCAGTCATGGCCATTAGAGACACAGACACCTCAGTTCTGCTGCAGTGGCAAGAACCAAAAGACAAAGACGACGTCCTGGGATATTATCTGTACTACAGTGAAGCAGGAAAACAGGAGTGGAAAACTGTCAACAACAAACCTTTAACAACAACCAGGTGAAAAGAAAAAAGAAATAAAGATTGACCTATGACATGTGTCTGAGTGCAATTAATTGAAATTATAACATACATTGCCATTGATACTTATGAGTGTTTTAATCCAAACATGATGTGTCTTCAGGTTTATAGTTCACGGTCTGAAGACTTGGAAGGAATATGTGTTCAGGGTAAAATCTGTGAGTCGAGCAGGAAACAGCAAATATTCAGATGAGTCCCACCCCATCCTGGTCAAATCAGCTATTAGTAAGTTCAAGAAGGATTTTGTGATGTTCCAACAGTCCCTGAAATCTTAGCAGTATGTATTAATATTTCGTTTAAAGCATGCACCCTAAATGTAACAGAATAAACTCATCCAGCCAAAAAGAAGTGCTGAAAAAGGTTTGACTCTCTTTTCATTGGCAATGAAGTCATTTAACTTAGACTCTGGCCCATCTGATCCAATACGTATTTACAGTTTGCCTTTTAGCTTTCAGCTAACAAATATTAGAGAATGTAAAGAGGACCTTTTTCACTTCATATGCACTTTCAGAAACTACATTGTGCTTTGGCAGGTTGCATTACATTGTAATGTTGACAGATTTGGTTCACTGCCATCAAAAATCCATCACAGTCTCTCCAGCTCTGAAATATCCTGGTGGATAATAGCATTAGTCCAGTTCTTTCCAAGAAATGAATTTTTATCAAAGAGAATATGAGCTGAATAATTCCTTTAAACCTGGCACAGATGCAACAGTTTGCAATTCTAGACAGAATGGTGTTCATATGTTGTAAAAGCCACGTGCTAAGATACTTTCACCACTATCTGTCACCTCTAATTCTTTTGTCTCTTCCCCACACCCCCACCTCTCATTTCTGCAGATGTTCCCTCACCTCCCTCTGCTATTGCGCTGCTGCTGTGCACCGAATCAGAGATGGTTCTGGGCTGGAGGGCTCCCTCCTCTAACGGGGGAAGCTCTGTTTGTGGCTACTACCTGGACCAGAAGGAGAAGGGCATGGAAATGTGGAGAGAGGTCAACATAAAACCTGCCAAAGAGAAACAGCTCAAGGTTGGTTATACCTATATTCTTGGGGGAAGTTGGTGAATGGTTTTCTAATTACTATAAAACAAAATTATTTTTAAAAAACTCTCTTTAGCATCTTATATTAGCATTGAGCAGGATTAGCACAACATGAAATCTGTTACATTGGCTAATATTGCACATCTTTCTGAATATACCATTACCATGGTGAAATGGTAAAAAGAAAATAGTAGGTTTCAAAGTCCAAATAGATTTCCAAAAGGATTTTTAGTAACAGCATTAAGGGTTTTGAATGGACGTCCTGAATAGTAAAGTTTTTTTTATCCACTTTTGCTTTTCTTGCAAATAATTGGCAATAATAGCAAACCGTAATTCATTCAATCTGTCTGCGTCACTAGGCAACCTGGCAGTGTCCATGGAGACTCCTAACAAAGTAAAATTGGTATAGTGCTTCACCAAGAATACAAGAGCTCCATAATTAGATATTTTATAAATGTGTGAGAGGCTGTTTTTATCTCCTGAGGAAAAAAGAAATCAAGGACAAAGCCAATTAGAATGGAAATGGCTATGCACAATAACTGACCCCTCATGTTGTGTCCTGCAGTTTTTAGGATTGGAGGTTGTGTTGTCAGACAAAACTCATTTCAGCGCTTTCATAAGACGACAAGAAGCACAAACTATTTCCAGCATGGGGTGTCATTTTAATCAAGATGCTGATTTCTTGGAATCAAATGAATCATTTAAACATAAATTGAGCCGCTATTTTTAATCAAAGCAGTGTTGCTTCCAGGGATTGGAGCTTTGCTCATGATTTAAAAGCCTTTAATTTTCTATACATCAAGAAGAAACCTGCAGTAATGGTGAAAAAAAGTACCTGTATGTTTTAAAGATTAAATGTAGACAGGACCCTTCAAGAATCACACTTATACACAGTCACTGTTTGGAAGAAGGTTGTTCTGGAAGCTTCTTGTTGTGGGAAAGTTATTCCTCAGCAGGAAAAGGGGAGCTTGTTAGAGTTGATGCAGAACATCCTGGAAGAAAGCTGGTTATTAGAGGATGGGAAAGGTCATATATTGGTGCAAAGATTCCCCATTTAGCATCAAAATAACCCTAAACGTATAAAGAAGAGCAACACTGGAATGACTCTGATCAGGAGTCTCATGCTAAAACTCTTGATGCCTGGGTTCCTGCAGCAGTATGACTGTCTACTTCAACATGACTCAAATAATTAGCTCATTAGTTGAGCTCTTTAGAGGTTGACTGCCTGCCAGAAGGCAATTTGGCCATTTTATTCAGGTGTGGAGAAGTGAGGATTTAGCTAAAAGTTGCAGGACACGGTCTTTTGAAGACTGAAGTTTGGAACCTTTAATTTAGATCAAAGCATGTTAATGTATTAAAATGGCTTTAAAGTTCATACATAAATCTATTCAAGAATATGTGGACAGATATATGAAAATATATCTTTAGAGACAGTCAAATGTGACTGAGATTGAGCTATTATACAATGAGGGTAAAACTATTAGATACGAAAAACTGATAGCTATTTATCGAAAGACTTGCAGCATACTTTTAAGAATATAAGTTGTTAAAAAATAAACTATGTGTTCATTCTTTTTCTGTTATGCACTATTATGCACTATTTTCTGTTGATCTATCACAAACAAGTCTAACAAAATACATTGAGAGTAGTTGTAACATGAAAACTTTAAGGAATACGAGTGCTTTGAAAGGCAACATTTATTCTTCACGAGGTTTTAAAATTTTAAGACTGACAAGATACTTTACAAAAAGAAGAGTAAACTCTCAACATCCCTTGGTATGTAAAAAAAATCACTCCATTTTAAATTCTAGCGGCGCACTTAGAAGTACTAGGGGAAAAAATTACTCTAAATGTATTTACTTTTTAAAAAAATCTCCGAAAGTAAAAGGCTTTCATACATAAAAGGATAGTTTTGGGTGGAAACTATTTCTCAAATTTATTCACTTTGTAAGTAACATGTGTTGAGGTTATTCTTTGATTTATTACTTGTGTCCATGGTTCATTGGGTAATTTGCAAATGTTTTATTCTAACCTTCAAAGCTTTATAAATGAAACTATTGATCAATTTTAGAAGTGGGGAGGGGGCAGAAATCAATTTGCAGTCTGTAACTGGATTGTTTGCATTAGTGTTGTTAAAAAAAGTGGAATAACTTTAGTTGTCAGATGTACATATTGGCAACAAAGATTATCTCACCTGATCTTTAGAGCAGCAGGTCAAGTATTCAAACAGACAACTTTTCTTCCCAGAGAACAAAGGTTCATCTATCAGTCAGTCAAATGTAGCCTGATTGCCCCCTGGTGGCAGATGTTTAATTTGAAAGACACCATGCATTTCTCGTGCTGGACTGTACATCGGTCCGATTGATTTGTTGTTCAGTTTAAATATATCATGCAGGAAAGGATTTGCACCTAATGAAGAAAGGTGCATGTGTGACATAGCAGCTTTCAGATAGCAGCTGCTGCTGCTGTTATGAAAAAGCTCCCTTTGCTGTGGTCAATTAGTTCCTCTGAGATAGGCAGAGGCTGTGGAGGTTCACAGCTGTTCGCCGAGGCGATAAGGGCCTTAGAGTCTAAGTGGCTGTGAATAGGCGAATCAATAAGCAGATCAATAGGCCTGAATCCCTTCTCCCCCCCAAGCGAAAAATGTCTCAGGAGCTCAGAAACATGTTTCAGCACCAGTAGAGCTAATAACTTGTAAATAGTCTTCTAAATTCCTGAATCAGACAGAGTGAAGCTGTACAAGTGGAGAACATTTCCCCCTGATTGGACTTTTGTATTTGTGTCTTGTTAAAATTGAGTAAAATTAGCAAAGTAAGATAGATGAGATTTTCATTGTAATTAAAAATATATATAATTTACAAAGCTGAATTTAAAACACACAGAAACTACGAACGAGTAAATAATAAAATGATTTGTTTTAAATGTATTGCATTTCTGAAGAAAATTCATAACAGCAAAGTAATACAGGAAAAGTTTGAAGGAAAAGGAAGAGTTATACAAGTCAGACCAAATTAGACAAATTGTTTAACAGAAAAACGTTTCCACTGAGATAAGTTAGGTACCTGCTATCTGGGAACAATGAGATCCAGTAGGATAATGGGGAACAATCTGTTCTTTGAGATAAGATTGACCCAGGCCATTCAGGCCTCTAAACGCAATAAGAATTTTAAAATCCATTCTAAATCACAGAGACCCAAGGCAAAGAGGCTAAGATGAGAAGAATGTGATATTTCTTGGGGATACCAGCCATCACTCTGCCTGCAGCATTGGAGATCTACTGGGATAAAAAGGAGGCAATATTTTAACTCCAAGTAAAATTGTTGTGCAGTAAAGCTGAGATTTGACGAATGCATGGAGATTTACTAAGACAGAACGGCTTTAATTTCGGTAATATATCACTGATGGTAAACATTTAGCATGTTGTAACCATTTTTTAAATTCTAGTAAAAATATATACGTATATATTTACATGCAATGTCACATGCATCAGCACCTTTCAACACCTTATCTGCTTTGTTTGTCTGCAGGTATCAGACTTGAAAACTGGACATTTCTACCAGTTCCGTGTCTTTGCTGCCAACGCGGCTGGCGTTGGAAAGCCGTCTGACGCCAGTGAAGCGTTTCTATGCGAGAAGTGGACAATGCCAGAACCAGGTGAAAACTAAACTCTCATCAAATCCATGCAAATGCATCTCTGCTTATCCAAATGCTTAACAGTCGCATCCAACAATTGCAAACCTTACTGGTATTATTTATAATAAATAAATATTCCAGATATAAAAATCTGCAGTGAATTAAGAAAAAAATCTCATCTTTGCAGAGTTACCTAAAGATTTTATGTCTCTATACTGGTTAGTTGTTAATCTTGTTTTTGTTTATTACAAACTTCCCTGCCTCAGTTTTTATGGCTTCAGTTTGCATCAAGTCAGGGTTGCTACTGAATGACTAAAGGAATCAATGCAAAGTTCATGAAAGTCAATGACAATTTACTTAATCGCTAAAACCTAATTTGCTCTGTGTTTTAGCCCAGCCAAAAATTACCTGCTTTTAGTGATTTTCTCATTAGTCCAGGAGAAAGATTATTGAAGACAGAGTAACTGATAGACATCACTGACAGCATGATTGAATTAGAAGAGCAGAGTGGTTGCTTTAAAAATGTAAATCCTTCTTCTGTTCTCAACACAAACGGCAAGGCTACTGCACCCATTTATTGAACAATCAAGGACCTCAAGCAGATAAGTTTACTCTGGTGAAGAAAGATCCAGATTGATCAAGAATGTCCAGAATGTGTCCTAAAGATGATCAACTAAGCGATCTGATCACCACCAGTGTAGAGTTTGCTGGAGACTGACAGATTGGCATGTATGAGTTTTTCCGCCTACACAGTTGGACAGAGACTTTCTGATTGAAAAAGAACAGCAAAGAAGCCACTTCTCTGGAAGATGAACATCAAAGACAGACAGAAACTTTGCAGGAAATACCAGGGTTATACTGCAGAGCAATAGTTACCTTCTCTGGCTAAGTCCCTGTTTGGAATAAAAGCTAGAAGAAAAGTTGAACTCTCCCATGAATCTGCCTGTATTCATGTTGTTTTTTTTTGGAAAACACATATTATCAAACCAGCCAAGATGTGATTAGAGAAGCCACGACTGGTAGCAATTTGTGTTTTCTGTAGGAATGCTTTTGATAAGTAAATGAAACATCCTGCCCAAAGTTGCTTATGAAAGGTTTCAGTTATGTCATCACCCTTCAGGCTGCTGTTATCATTCAGTTTCTATCAGACCGAATTGCACATAAATTACTCTGATAAAATTCTTAAGGTTAAATTCACACAATGATTTTCAGAACTTTGAGTAAAAGTTTGGTAATTATTTATGGGATTGCGGTCTCCTCATTAGGGATCTGATTCTATGACCCTCGACTTTACCCAATGATACAAAAATGATTTGGCGCTATTTTTTATTTTTATTTTTTCAAAGTACAGCACAATGTCACAATAAAATATGGTTAAGGAAGTGGCTCAGGATTAAAACACTTAAATTTCAAGTCTATATCCTAGAATCTGATTCAATTGAGTCATTATTTAAGCTATGATCAACCAAGAACGGATTACTACCAATCATAATTTGGCTCAAATGCTGATGTTTTGCATGGTGACCTGTAAATATTGACATTTTGCATAAACCTGTTGTGTTTCTCAATAAAAAAAACATTTGAAAAATAGTAAATCTTTATTACCAAACATCAGTATAACGTAGAATAAAGAAAATCTTAAAGAGGAACATTTCCTGTTAGCTACAATTTCAGACTCAACAGCTACAAACCGTTGGCAGACAAAGCTAGTTTTGTATTTCACAACTTGCACAAGCAAACGTGATAACAAAGGCCACAACTTATTGTTAAATTAAAAACGAACTCCACGGTTAAAAATCAGCCATTCCCATGTGATTCATTTACCTAAGAGCTTTGGGAATTTGAGCATCCGTCAATACTCTGCTGCCCTGCAGTTTCTACAATCTGTTTATCGACCCTAGCCGTGGAGGAGAGGGGAGATAGAAATAAACACCATCCATCACCTGCAGAACCCATTTCCACTTGCTGCCATTTTTACTTTTATTTAAGCTGCATCTCTAATAGTGTATGTAGTCATCTCACAGCAAAATAAACAGGGCAGTATGAAATACCAGGATAATAATATGCTGCCTGCCTATTGTACCACTAAAGCACACAGTAACAGCCGAGGTCAGTGGATAAATGAATAGTAAAGTGGCTTAAATATCAGCCTTGAGTTAGAACTAGCTATTAACTATTTACCATGCGTGGTTCATGTTTGATTTGTTCTTGAATATCATTGCTGGTGGGAAATTTATAATGAGAAATAATCATTTAACTGTAACAGCACACTATTAAAAGGGTGCATGTGTCATAAACATGTGCTGTAATTTCAAAATACTGTATAATTACCTGAACCACTCAACATAGAAGCAGAAAAACATACATGATTCAACCTTTTCATAATCTTATAAAGTTCTATTGCTCACGTTTTGTTTTTTTTCTTGAACTCTGCCTACTTTTCTTCCATTTTCAATCACATCCTCTTACTTGAACATAACAACATATCCTGTGAAAAAAAAATGTTGGGAAAGTAGAGACCAAAGAAAAAGTATCAGGCTTTAAATGACATCTTCTGCAGATACATTTAACCTGTAGCGTGTCATCAAAGAATAGCAGCCAGGACCCAAGTGATTAAAATCCCTCAGTTTTTAATTGGCTGTTTATATCTAAATGCTTAGCTGATAATAATGATCAGAAGCTTTACTTCAGGCTTCCTGCATCTTTAAATCTGTTCATGGCAAGTCTTTGGAAGGAGCTTATTTCAGTCTCTTGCGTGACCTTGGTCCTTGGGTCATGATCTGTATCTTGTGACTGCAGGCGAGGATTGGAACATAAGTCTGATCGATAAATCAAAAGCTTCCCTTTAGGCTCAGTTCTTTCTTCACCAAAACAGATCAGAGCAGAGCCCACATTACTGCAGATGAGGCCCTAATCTGTCAATCCAGGTCTTGATCCATCCTGCTGATGATCAGAACACCAAGATACTTTAACTCCTCTGCTGCAAGCAAAGATAGGGAGGGAAACCAATGTGTGAGCTGAAAATGACAAACTCATCTGACAGAGTCTGATGTGTCTGGCCTCTTTTTTACTGGATTTTTTTTACCTTAGACATTAACTGCATTGTTATAGCCTCATTTGTAAAAAAGCTTTGAGTGAAAACATCTATGAATGGACATAATTTGATGTTAAACATGATTCAGTTCCTTTTAGCTTGAAAAATACCCAAGCTAAATATTAGAATAAACCATTTAACTTTTCCCCTTCTGAGGTTTGTAGATCACAAACATGGCTGATAGTTTGCAACAGACATAAGACTAGTGTTGTCAAAGACTCTTACACCAGTAAATTAGTAAAGCAAGCAAATAGAAAATATCAGGATCTTTGGCTGTTTTGATAACACTGGACATTGAGTTCAGGAGCCCATTTTGTACCTAAATTATTCAAATGAAAAACATTTCTCAGATAATGATCAGGTTCTAGACAGAAAATGAACAAAAAACAGATCAAATCTGTAGAAAACCCTTGAATTGTTTTCAGATTGCACAGAGAACAAATTAAACCAGAAAATGACTCATGTTTTTAAATGTTTTTATTTTTATTCTTATTTTTAATAATCTTTTTATCTTTTTTAAATCTTTTTCAAAATCTCTGTCTCTGTTTTTATTTTTATTTTAAATTGTGTAAAGCACTTTGAAATGCCTTGCTGCTGAAATGTGCTATACAAATAAAATTTGATTGAGTGATTGATTGATTGATTGATTGACTGATGAAGTATTGGAAAGGGAAGGATCTTCTTAAAGAGACAGAGCCCAATTTCAAGGCTTCAGATAAGCCATCATGTAAAGTCAAAAGTCTTTTACATTATTTTTATAACAACTGAAGGTAGAACAGAGAACCAACTTGACTGTGCTATAAAATAGCACTATGTTCTTGGAAGATACATAATACCCTCCGCTGTTTAAACAAAGTATAGATCTCTGCTCCTTTCAGATATACAGGCAGATTTTTGAACACTTTCATTTTCGCCGTAAGAACTGTTAGACAAAAACAATCATAGAGTTGAAATTTATTTATTATCTTCTAATTATTACTGTTTGTGACATTACCAAACAGCATTTTCCGTGGATTGCCTAAATAGTTCAGACCTTTGCTTCCAGTCAGAGGTTTCCAAGGAGGAGTAATGTTTCCAAACCCATATTGTCGGGTTTTGCAGTACCTTCAACTGTGATAAAGCAGAGAATCTTTGTTGTTTGAAGAACTTTTAGTAAAAGGCCAGGCAAACAGGGTAGATGAAAAGGTCCCAATGCCCAGTTCCTTATTTCTGAACTCTGATGGTCCAATTTAATCCAAAGACCAAATCAAAGTCCAGAATGTAGAAATCCCCACTTGGAAGGAGAGCAGAGTTCAATCACCAATATGATGCAATAATAAAAGATAAAAAAATCCAACTCACTATCTCCAACAGGGGAAAGGCAGAGGAAGGGTCAACAAAACAGTCCGGGGCAGAATCGCAGATATCGGGGTAATTGCTTGAACTTGTGCTGGAAAGATGAAACAGGGCTGCAGCCGATTTGGCAGAGGGCAGAAGGAAACAGGTCGGTTTTATAAGCAGCAGGACAGAAGCAGACAACCAGGCCATTACAGGGAGAGTAATTGATGCATTCAGGACTATCTGGGAAAACACATACCAGCTGCAGCCGTAACATCTTTAATTTGGATCTTTTTTTAAAGATGAAGTTTGAAGGCAGTAGACACAGCTCTTGTTTCTCCTTAACAGATCTCAATAGGTTCGCATTAGGACCCGATTTCCTATTGCAAACATAACTAGATATGACAAATCTTGGGATTTGAAGAGATCGTGTTGACTATATTTATATATAAAATTACACAGTTTTATTATACTTATTATTAATATAAACGTTACCGACCACATACTAATTCACCTGATCTTTATAAGTATGTGGCAAGTGAGTGGAGAAGACATTTGCCTTGCTCAGTCCTGTATTTTGTACCTTTAATATAGGAAATGGAGACATGCTCGGTAAAATGAGCAGCTCATTAATCTTGGCAAATGGGCTTTTCCTCTATAACATCAATAATTTAAAAGTGGCTAAAAATCAATCTGCAAATTGACTACCACGTGCAGCATTGAAGTCAATCTGGGTAGATTGGGAATCTGTGACCTTATTTTCAACTTGACTCATATTCCCAGTTTATTTGTGGCTTGCAGATGTTTCCTGTGTGTTGCTCATGCAGTCCTCTGGTCCTCAGGTTGCCCGTATGACCTGGAGCTCAGGGAGGTGAGAGACGACTCCCTGGTGCTGCGATGGGCATCTCCGCTCTACGAGGGTCAAAGTCCGGTCAGTGGCTACGTGCTGGAAATGAGCCAGGGAAACCAGTCAGACAACTGGACGACTCTCACTGCCAAACCTGTTTCTGAAACTCATTACAAGGTGAGAGGCACAAAACAAAAAACATGTTTACCAAAAGTGCCTGGATCAGATTTAACTTCAAAGTATATTAAACAGAAGTGTATATTATTATTGCATAACCCGATCGGAAGAAACTACTCATATCTATGTCTGCAGCGTCAAGGTTTAAATAATTAATTGAGTTATGTCAGTGAGTTGTAAACAATGACTTTGCTTCCTGTGGCATGAAGGTGACGGGTCTGCAGACAGGTCACACCTACTGCTTCCGTGTGTCGGCTGTTAATAATGCCGGTGTTGGTCGTGCTTCCCTGCCCTCTGAGCCGGTCACAGTTCAGACCCAACCAGGTCAGTTTACTGGACTGATTAGAATGGAACATTCTATAAACCTGTGCTGTCCATCCATCCATCCATCCATCCATCCATCCATCCATCCATCCATCCATCCATCCATCCATCCATCCATCCATCCAT
>CAEGAF010105016.1:0-14953 GCA_903067075.1 Micropoecilia bifurca
ACACACACACACACACACACACACACACACACACACACACACACACACACACACACACACACACACACACACCCACACCCATTCATACATTGATACACAGATTGATAGGCAACTTGGGGTTAAATACTCTGCCCAGAAGCACATTGACATGTGACTGGAGGAAGCTGCCGTGGGACTGGGCAGTTATTTTAGTGATTAGCATGGCGAGTAGCTCTTGCACTGCAAAGTTGCAATGTTTATGTCTATATCGTAGCGAATTTGGATCCAGAAATCTGCCAGCTCTTCCAAATTTAGTATATTTCTTAACAGATTAAAACTTTGCTGTACTTCATAACCCATATTGTTATCCACTGAAAGCCTTTGGTTCTTCTGTTGCACCTGATTGAGCCAAACACAGGTTTCAAAATGTTGCAGAAAATATTTTCCTTATTGGATAACTTTTTATATCTTTGATTAAATATCTTGCTGGAATTGGCAATGGCTTACTTGGAGTGCTGCTGACAGTCTGACGTGCTTGCACTTCCAACTTCTTACCCTTTTTGATAAGGAAACAGAAATTATTAAGTCTTATACACTTTTGAGTTAACAATGAGGATAATGATATGTGCTTTGTAAGTTATAGTTTGCATTTTATATATGTGATCTTGAAAACAAAAAGATTTGTTTTGCAACTATTGAGAAAAGGGCAGGTTTTTATAAGGTTTTTCTTCTTCCTGCTCCTTTTCACAATTAATTGTTACAAGACGATGTTTTTGTACATTGGTGATGTAATGTGCTTTGTTGAGTGAACAAACTGATTGATTGATTGATTGATTGATTGCTGAAACACTTTGCAAGAATTCCCACTTCAGAGACACTGAAGTAGATTAAAAGCAAAACTGAAAAAATAGTTTGTTTTTGTGGTTGCAAATCAGAAATGGTTTAGTGCAAACAAGTGTAGGACACTTGTTTTGAACTACTTTCCCCTTGACAAAGTAGAGAAGTTGGATTTATGACATTGTTGTAATCTAGTCAGTTAAAAGTCTTCTATAGGACATGTAGATTTTATCAACTTTTAAGGACCACATTCTCATACTTTTTCTTTTTAAATAAAAAAGCTATATTTTAACAAAACAGGTGTAACCTTTTAGAAACCTTGCCCTTTCAGCTTTGACACATAAATGCACCAACCACTGGGCATGCAGCCCTCTGCGTGCACTCAGGCTTTTACCTCAGTGTGTTTCACAGCCCTAGTGTTTCCATTTAATGAACCGAAGCTAGCCCTCCAAACATCATAGCTGTAACGCATTAGTACTGTTGATGGTGAATGTTACAAGTCGACACGTTATAGCCTGACATTGGGTTAGCCAGTTTCCTGACTGTTTTGCCAAAAAACATACATTATTTAGTATTTATTATGAAACTGAGGAGCTTAAATTAAGAAGGTTTGGGGAACATTCACAAAGAGGGAAACACTGAATATATGAGCACATGTGATCACCATAAAGCACGGTAAAAAGCTCTTCAAAAACAAATTAAATAACCTAAGCTTAAATAACCAATTAATCTAACAGTCATGTTTTGGACTGTATCCACTTAATTTCAACATAATATTTCCATATGAAATTCTTACAACATTTATTTTATTTTTTGTTCATTATTATGAAGAATTGAGAGATATTTGTAGTTTGTTTTATTCATAAACTTTCCCCTATCCTTTGGAATGGTTTGAATCATATAGTTAGTGTCCATTTCATCATTAATAGTTAGATCTACGCAACATAACTTTTTACTGTCATATAACACTTATCATATAACTTATATATAATTTAGCCCATGTTCCATGCATTCAGACTCCTAAATACCAGTGATATTGTTCAGATGGATGTTGGTTGGTGTTCTCCAACTGCTCTTCATGCTCCATGCTGATATTTTTAGTGACAGAGATTCTAAAGCTGGCGATTAAAGTTAGATAAATTGCGATTATGGAAAAGAGTAAACAAAATTCTATTTCATATTGTCTAAATGCAACAACAGCAACACAAGGAGATGTTTTCCTGGTCCCTATCAATAAGGAAGATTCTCAAGCTGTGATTTCCCAGTCCTCTGTTAATACATCGTAATAATAACATTGTTTTGCCTTGTGAAAAACAACATTTTACATTATTCAAAACAAAGCCTCTTCCACCATGTCCAAACCTGGGTTACACATTGAAGGAGCTCTAAGCTTACTCCACACTTTCTGTGTTTTTAGTGGTTGGAAAATTAGAAAAAAGAAAAAATACAAGCCAGCCTGGTGTATATTGTGTACATTTATTTCAGGACAATGCTTCACTCATCAACAACAGAATAGCAGCCATTAAAAAAGCCTTTGCATCAACAGGCTACAAGGAAGGTGCTGTTCACATTAAAACAATGTGACTTTTTTACCTTGATTCTCATTAAAGAGTGACAGCATGAGTGTCCAAAAGTTGAAACATTCCTGTAAAAATTTGAAGGCTGTGGCACTGAAATAATCAAGCAAACTAACAATATATTCCTATATTTATGAACAGTATATTATTATATTTTAATTGTATAGTAACTATCATACTTATTTTATTTAGAAGCACTTTTTGACATTTTTGTCAAAAAGTACTGTTAAAAAAGTCAGCAATTTGTTTATTTTTTTCCCTAACAGGAAAAAAAATAGAGCATTGCTATGGAGACTTAGAGAATGGTTGCCTTTAGTTGAATCATTACAAGAAGCTCAAGCTGCTGCTTTTCATATACTTCACAACTCTTGTTGTGGTTGTGCATTTGTGCAGCTGGTTTAGACCAAAAACTCCTCACTCTGTCGCCTCCGGCTACACAGTTCACATAAGCACAGCAGCTAATCATTAGTAATGTGAGAAAGCCTGCCTAAGTTCACGGCTGTTTTATTTGAATATTGTTGATAACTTGTTTAATTGCATTGTTGCGAGGCTAGAGGGCTCCTGACCCATATATTTAGAGCAAAGATCTTTTCTTTCACCATTGTTCAGCTGCATGGTCATGGCTGATTTGTGGTGCTTTCAGGTTTTTTTTGATTACTGTTTATTAGAATTAGCAGCAGATTAAGACCTCAAACAAATTAATAAGAGAAAAATGTATGTATAAAATGTTTTGTGTTTAATGTCCTCAGATTTTTTTTAGCTATTTTATTTTATCTAAACTAAATTTGTGTTTTCTTTTCCGAGTAAAGAACACAGACTGAGGAGCACTAAGTCTAGTGGGTTAAAGGCCAGAGTCATTGTCAGCCACTATGAGGTAATTATGTGTTTGTGTTTATAGTGTGTTGACTCCACCACTCTGTTTCTCTTCCTCTGTACTCCATCTTTCTGCCTGCCTGCACCCCCCTTCCTCCTCTCCCTTTCCCCCTCTGTTCTTTGCACAAGTCGTCTCCCTCTGGGAAGAGGTGCCTGAGATGTTGGTTGAGCCATACATCTCTGTCAAAATCTCTATGAATAAATTAACCTTTTAAAGATTAGTCCACCCTAATACCTCAGGGTTTTTTAAACAGAGGAGCAGAGACCCTGCCCGCCCCCACCCATTCTGCGCCAAACCTCACCAACTTGGTGTTAATGCTGGAACGAGAACTTTTAAAGGCACAGACTATTTTTTTAATATACCTAATAGTGACTATGGTCAACTGTAATTGTCTTTAATTCTTTAATTTTTACTTTGCTTTACTAATTACAGTGTGGTTTATTAATGAATTGAACTATTGGACTATACATTTTCTACATTTAAAATGAATCTGAATTCGTATTCAGAGAGATAAGAAAAAAATAATGTAATTTGAGATTTCTGTGTTTGACTTTCAAAGTCTCATCCCAGGTATTTCTTTTCTTCCTCATAAATAGTCCTATCACCATTTTGTAATTCAAATGATCATAATTATTAAGTGTTTGAGAAAATGGGATCCGAAGCCTCAAATATCTGACAACATAACCAGTAATATACTCAAATAAATTATTAACAGTTTAAATGTTTAGTAGCTTAATAAAATGTGTTGTAAGGATTTTTTTTAACCTTTCTATCAATTTAATTTATGCCATATATTTATATACAGGATATATATGTGTGTGTGTATGTGTGTGTGTGTGTGTGTGTGTGTGTGTGTGTGTGTGTGTGTGTGTGTGTGTGTGTGTGTGTGTGTGTGTGTGTATACATTTCATCAATATCACACCAGTCTATATACACTACAGTCTCAGGTTGACCTCAATATGTTGCTGTTGTCTGGGATCACCCCAAAAAAAAGAAGTCACCTATAAAAACACAACTCTTAATAATTTGTTTCTGAAGATGCACATAGTATGATATATGTAGTTTTATCCTTTTTTTTTGCCTCTACTGACAATGTTTTCATTTGGAGAAATTTACTGAAGTGGTAAGCTAACAAACTCGTTTCCGCTCTACTTATGTAGGACTTGTTGATATTAATTTAGCTACTAACTTGTTTCAATGCACTTGTAGTTCATCATGTGTTGACGAAATGTACAAGCAGATGGACTGCTACTTAATAAGTTTATTGCTTGGCATGGAACGTTGTAAACTTTTATAACTAGTGTCTTAACCGCTCACTGCACAGCAGTCCTGCTAGTGGTGGGGATACCAGAACCTGCGGTTAAGCAACTAAAAGAACAAAAGAGATTTAAGTTACATGACTGGACACTTTGTCAGCCAATGTTATTAAACAGAATCAGGATTTTGTTAGAGGAACGTCTTGGTGGGACATCTCTGTTAAAGAGGGTACAACTTGAATTTAGTATGACTTTATTGCTGCGGCACTATCAAAACAAAAAGTGGCATGAGTGTACGCTTTTATCAAAGTAACTTTGACTTTCTGTATTTTGTGGTTGTTCAATGTTACTGTGGCTAAGGATGAGCTGGCAGAACATTGTAGAACAAGAATAGATATGAGTTCTGGCTTCTCAAGGTCTTTGATGCAGATTGTTTGAAAATTCCTCCATAAAGACTCCAAGTTGATACCTGGGATCAGATCAGGATGTGAAAGCACATATGAAGATACAGTTAATGAAACAAATTAACTTATCTATCTTTAACCTGGCTGCTAAAGTTAATTTACTAATTATGCAGAGCTGCATGTAACTAATTTGTGATAAAACAATTTACTGAATCAAAAATTGTCTTTGACAAGAAAAATTCAATCAGATTTGACACTAAAACGAACAGAAAAGCCAGAAATAACTGAAAATTTAGTAAATACTTCCTTGTTGAAATTGACATATAATTTGTATAATTTAAGTTACTCTGGCTAAAGCTCAGAAGTTTTTTTTGACGGACATATTGTCAAAGACAAACTGCTTACGTGAAATATTATCTTTTTTTAGCAGCTCACTGGTTTAGAATATTACTCATGTGTACAAACTGAAAATGAGAGGAATCAGATTTCATAAAAATGCAAGCAAGAGCTGCAATTTAATTCAGTTGCAAATGTTCACGTGTGTTTCCTGCATTTAGAAGTAAATGAAGCTCACGTGTAGGTAGGAAACATTTACAGAACTTAAGTTTATGCACCATGTACGGGAATGTTTCCTATATCGTATGTTTTTTTTATTTTTAAACAAAATTGTCAAATATTTGACGTAAATTTAACAACGGAAGATATAAAATATATACAGTACATGGATACGTATAGTGGTCTTTTGTTTGCAGTTGGGCCAACTCTCTCTACCTTGATTTTTAATTTTTTTTCCAAACAAATCCAGATAATTTTGAAGACCAGTTTCAAGCTGAAATTTCCTGGAAAATAAACTGTTTTCGACGGCAAGAATATGACATGTATTGGCTGTGTCGCAGGTTTTGGGTTTCACTCTAGGGGCAGGCAGAGACGTCTCCTGGACTTCCTGAGCTATAACTTGTGCCAACTCATGTACCAGAGAACTTGACGTCCCCTCCTCCTCCATTTTTGATGAGAGAAGCAGGGAGAGGTGGGGGTCAGCGATGAAGCAGTGAAGGACAAGAGTTGCTCCACTCCTAGAGGTCCTTTGTCTCCCCTGTTCGACCTCATCACTCAATCTTCGTTTAGACCCTGACATGTTTTAACCCAGCACTCCTGGACTAATTTATGTATGTAAAGACAAGCTTGGTGAAGTGCAGCTTTCAGGAAAAGGCCACTGCCTGAGCCATTGACCCACGCTGTGGCAGTCTGGCTAATTTAATTTCTTTTAAGAGGAGGAGGGGATCCACTAACCATGGAAAGAAAAAAGTGCCATCTTGGAAAATTTTGGGGCGCACACATGATTGTTTAGTGTAGTTTAGTGTTTTGATGAGAAGGTTTGTTGACCTTTCCTATGAATCTGCAGCAGCTGACAAAATGGGACTTTCTGATATACTACACAAACTTACATTAGGAAGGCCAGTGCTGCAGACCACTGCTCAATTATCTAAGCTGGCCTTCAGACAAGTCCAGAGAGGTCTTGAGATTTATGGGCTGAGTTCCCACGTCTAATGGTGAAGTAGAAGTCATTAACTTCTGGAAAGTGAGGCTGTCTCTCGTACTCATGATCCATATGTCCCCCTGCATTTTGTGTCTGCACAAGCTTAGTCTTAGTGCCTGCTCAGCAATGACTAAAACCTCTATAAAGAACTGATGATGTAGACAAAATAGATTTTATTTTTTAACGGCTGCATTTACATGATAAAGTTACACGTAGAGCCATGCAAAAATATTTACGTACTTCATACCTTTTCAAGTTTTGTCATGTTAAAACAAACTTATTTGTACTTTATGTATCAATTGGTACACTTTTAAATCTAAAAAATGTGCTGTCCATTTGTATTTTGTCTCTTGTACTTATTTTTCAAATCTAGTGCAACCGATGACTTTTGATTGGACAAAAACTGAACTTTCTGGCCAACATACTAGACATCATGTATTTACCGTTTTCCATGTGACGTCACTCTCTCCAGAATGCGGCCCACTCTGCCATGACAAACGCCAAACCAACCTGTGCTCCTGTAAAGCTAGTCAAAAAAACGGATAGCTCATATTGCTTTTATGTCGTTAATTTCACCTTAAAATTTGTCATAGGATGCTGCGTGGTTCGTTGCACAAACTAACAAGGATGCAAATCATTTTATTGCAGAACTTTTAATGAGGAAAGATACTGCGGCGATGGATAGCAGCCGTCAATCATAATGACTGGCAGTCCTCGGCGTAATAGTGTATTTGTAGTGAACATTTTATATAAGGTAAGACGATTAACGTTCATATACTTTGTAAGTAAGTATGATTAGTAAGATGCAATCAAATATTGCATCATGTAGAAGGTACACATCTAAACATTAGTAAGTGTGGAGAAATTGCTCCACCATTATGTAGCCTAGCATGTACAGAAAAAAACTGGTGGGTAGGGAAACACTATTATTATTTATTATCCAGGAGGAAAACAACAATCAACTTGCAGTCAAATTTCCAATAGAATGATTTAAATGAAATCAGAATGTATTTTATAATGGGGAAAGTCTATGTCCAAATGTAAATGTCCATCCACAGATCTCCATCCAATCTTACAGAGCTAAAGCCATTATGCAATGACGAATTGGCACATTCAAAGTTGGCAGTTTTAACTGCATCAAAAAGCAATTGTATCATAAAATATGTTTTAGATGTTTATTTGTAAAAAAAATGTTGAAAGTATTTATAGTTTTTTCTGTTTGCCTGACAATTTGACCTTGCATTGTGTTGTTCTATCATGCACATCTCAATAAATTATTGAAACTTTTGTGGTTTTAATATGAGAAAATTAAAAATAAACCTCGAGGTGTATGGATACCTTTGCAAGACACTGAACTGATTAACATGTATGTCAACATTGAGGACAGTTGCAGCTTTTTTTCCCTTCATCATCTCTAACACACAGTAGCATATCCAGTGGGAGACAAGTTCTTTCTCCTCTCAGTAGGAGGCTCCAAAGATCATAAAATGCTACTGAACAGGAGAGAACAGCCCATCTCTTGGTGCATTGCCATGCTCCCTACATAGCTGTACTAAGGGCCAGTCCACATATGGAAATGCTTGATTTGATATAGTGTCATTTTACTTGGCAGAAATGAGTATATGCATGTGCTCCCCCTTTTCCGCACTCAGACGCCACCACTACTATAATCCGGGGAGCTTGAAATGTGACCCAAGGTTACTACCAGTGTTGTTAAGAATGAACATGTTTCCTATTTGATGTGTCCACTTACACAATGAAACTGAAGATATTCATTTAGCCTAAGAATCTGTGCCTGTGTACCTAAGTGGAGGATGTTGGACAGGACATTGATCATGCCTAAGAGCTTTGATTATGTGAGCAATATGTTTTGTAAATGGTAGGGGTGTAAGAATACATCCAGCTAAAGGCAATGATACACAATACTGGGTTTTCAAGTCAAGATTTTCATAACATATTTAGTGGGTAAACAAAGTATCCCAATTTCTGTGTTTTCGTAAAAAAACACATTTCAAGGATCTGCAATTTGGGTTTCATCATTCTGTTTTAGATTTTGAACAAGAGATGATCAAATTCAGGCCAGACCTGCTGAAAAAATTAACCACTATTTAGTTTTGCGTAGATCAAAAACGGGAAGCAGCAACTTAAGCATCATTAATGCTACTCACAATGGTATTATCACAGTGCTTACAAATAATTAATCAATCAATTCTGTCACTCTGACTATTTATAAAAGAAAATTACCAGTGCACTTCAATAATCTCCTTAAAACAAAAATATATAATTGAATTGAACTTTAAAAATTATATTGCTGTATACAAAATAAAAAAAAATAAAGTTGTTTTAACCAAATAAACTTTTTTGACATTTCAGCATGATGAGTGAAATATTACATGCATCTACATAGTTGATAACAACTCACACTTAATTTACCAGATAGAAACACCTTCTGAAAGTAACTGGATATTGCTTTGGGAGAAAAAACAAACTTTTAAGAGCTCTACAATGACTTTTTATGAACTCTAAATTTCAAATAGTGAATACCAGTGTTCGCATAGAAGCCCAGAACCAAAATATTATTTTAACTTAAAATGTTAATTCCTAATTCATGGAAACATGCTCAGTCTTTCAGTTTTAGTGTCACCTTTTCTGACTTTAAACTGTAATTATTAAATGCAAACTTTGCAGCATCAGCAGCTCTTAAATCCCAAAGTGAAGTTGTACTTTTGTTTTAACCTTGAACCAGTAGCAATTTTTTTCTATGAACACCATCCTGGGCAAACTCCTCCTCCTGCAGCCTGATCCCTTGAGGTCTCCACCAATAGCCAGGCTTGCTGCTCATACTTTCCATAATAATGTTTTACAGTACTTACTCTAAATATTGCCCTTAAGAAAAAGAGCAGTTTTCTTTCAAGTCGTGCTCTACTTGAGAGATACTTCCCATGCTCGTCTCTTACCAAAAGTGAAAAACTAAGACATTGGAAATATAATAAAGGTTTGGTGAATCTTAAGTTGGATTTTAGACTGAAGACGCAAAGAAGCAGTTAATAAAGTAACCGATAACAGTTGTCTTAATTTGGATGCAAATGGCAACCTTGGGCCATACTGCCCTGGGCATCCAAAACCATTTCTTGAACTGTCTTCTCAAACTTTAGAAACAAAAGATACGTATTTGAATCTGAGATCCATACAATACAGTTAGCTTACACACTAACCGAATCTGCTGAAGACCAGCGCAAAAAGCAAGGATTACAATGATATGACGTCAGACATAAAACCTTAAAAATAATAGTGCCAGTTGTGATTTCCTGAGGTTTTCCTGAAGGTTTTTTTTGTTGTTGTTTTGTTTTTCCTACAAGCCTCTGGTAGCAAACGGCATTGCGTCGTCAAGAAAACTTTGTTTTTCCCTGTTTGCAAGCCTCTAGCTGTTGTGGAAAAAGGATTCCTGCTCCAAGTGGTAAAGTAACCACAGCTTTTCAGCTTCTGTGTACAGCCCGCCTGCTGAGATGTAAGCAAGGGGGCCAGTCATAACATAACAAAACAACAGCAAGCTGGCTCAACAAGCGGGGCTGTTAATGTAGAGACCAACATCTCACTTAAACATGACTTGTTTCAGGGAGAATTTTGTTTGCAGATTGCTTTTTTTTTACTATTGGCAAAGCTTCCTGACATTTATCTGAAATATGTAGTTTTTAAAAGAAACCAAGTCCAAATTTACTTCCACCTATAAAGAGAATCTGTAGCTAGAGAAGACATCTTCCTCCAAGAATGTGTCAGAATAAATCCAGTACGACTCCAAAAGGAAAGACTTTTCCTTTGTGAGATGTCATGGGGAAAAGCAAGCAGAGCACCTATTTGTTAGCGTTGTACATAGGGAACTCGAGTTCCTCCTAACTGAACAAATGGACCTGTCTTTAGCGAGAGCGAAGACAAAGGCATTCTCACTTTCAACACCCACACCGCCGCAGCCCCAACGTCAGCCCCTGGCTAAAGACCAGTAAAACTGTTCAAATGTTTCCTCCACCCCAGAGTCTGGACTAGTTCCCCTTAATCTCGCACTAGTTGAGACCTCAAGAGTCTGTCACCTTTCCTGTCACGCTCGGCTGCCTGCAGCCCATTGGCCGGCAGCAGATTTATTTCTCCCTGTCAGGGCCAATAGCGAGCCGATGTGGCTCAGCCCACTGTTTAGTTACAGTGACAAACATGCTGATTAGAGAGGCCCCGATGATGGATGGCTCCTCGCCAAAGAGCAGTCCAAGTTTTTAACGGGTCATAATGGGCGTGACACTGCACAGCCCCACTCTCTGTTTCTCCCTTTTTCTCCATCCTCCCCTGGCAGATACACCCCCTACCCCCCACAGGTCATGCTGAAAAGGTCAGGAGTTAACGGCGAGCCTTTGCCTACTGCCGGTACATCAAAATGACCCTGTTTGGAGTCATATTTGTAGACTCTCCATCATCATCACGGCTGCTGCGACAACACTATTCAATGCCCTGCCTCCCCGCGGCCTTTTCTTTCTCTCGTGTGGTCACATGGTCCAACACAGGTAAATAGGAGGGTGAGCAGCACTGTTGCTTTATTTAAACCGACCAGCCCTTCTACTTACTTTCTGTGCAGAAGATATTCATGTAGAAAATGTGCACACTCTTTCCTCTAATGCAGTGGGTCTTGGTGTTGTATTGGATTTATTTCTAGCAGATGAAGCGTGCAGCTCTTAGAGAGTTTCAGGGGCTGTTAGATATCGAGTTATCCTTGTGAAACTATTTGATTTGGAAATATTGGCCTGATGCTTAATCACACATGAAATTGGCAGGCTAAATCGGGGCACTTGTTTTACCGAAAACTTTTTGAAGATTTTAACATTTAAGAAGATTCCACCTGACCTTAAAATGTATGCAAATGTTCCGTTAGTCTTTAAATGCATAAAATACGCTGTCGGCCACCTTAATTGGTACTCCTGGGAAAAAATTGTGCAAAAAATGTTTGATTTTATTGCAGTAACATTATCTTGCATTAAAAGCTAAAAACTTAATCTTTTATTAATGAACATGCATTTGTTTAGTAGTTTAAAAATAATCCCGCTTAAAAATTTGTTGCAAATTTGTTGGTACTTCTGCATTTAACATTTTACTACCTTCTTTTTCAGTCATTTTACAAGTGTGTTAAATTTTGCATTTTCAAAGCACTGCTTGGATGCAATATTTTTCTGTAATGGCATTTCAAGTGCTATGCATGCAAATTTTAAATTCAAATGATATATCAGGTCTGTTGGCTAATCTTTCTCTTTCATTGATGCCAATTTTGTTACATGAGTATATGCTGACCAAAGTGGTGAATCTCAGAATGGAAGAGATGTGATTATGGACAACATTAAAAAGAAAAGGAAAATGTAAGTTGTCAATTTTGTCATATAATTGCAAGTTTATTGCAATTGTATGTTTCCTCTTTGGAGAGTACTTTTTCTTTCACTTTCTAAATGATTGGATCGCGCAAAGATGAATTTTTCATTATTCCTCTTTGTTTTTCAATTGAAAGACCTTATGATTCACCTGAGTTTTAGTTTAAAATGTCCTTGTATTTCAAAGAATTGATCCTACCCATCAACAACGGGACAAACACACCCATAGCCACACAGACACTCCACCACAATTTACAGTGGGCATGAGGTACTTTTCTACATTGTGGGATTGGTGCCAGACTATTGCGCACCCAGCGGTGACTATGTCGCAGGAGGCTACATCCACTCTGAAGTAGACTACACATCTGTTTTATGATAGACTTCCACCAGTAACTAAGGGGCCACAAATGAGAGTGAAATTTTCAAACTTTTAACACATCTTTGTCTACATTGTCTGTAAACATTTATCCGTTTACAGACAAATGAGCAAATACTCAAGCATGGACCTGTACCTCAGTTTAAGAATCACTTAGACGTCTGATTGTATGTTCTTGCTGCTCTGTGGTTCAATAGCGGAAGGCCAGATGTTTGACCTGACTAGTGACTATAAATATGCAACCAGAAAACCCAAAGAGATGGTTGGACAATGTTTTGTGCAATCCACATCTCAGGGCCCACTTTCCCACTCAACACTCAGGATGTTGTGCCCAGGGGCATATTGCAGTTAAGCTGGGAAAGGTGCGGAGCAGGACAGCACCTCATTTGTATTCTTTTGGAAACAGATGCTCTTTTGCATTAATGACCTCTAACTCAAACATTCATAAAGTGCTATTGGATTTTTTTCTTTTCACTGGTGGGGTTAAGAAGCATGACCTTGAAGGTCTGAAGGTTGTCAGCTTCTCGCTCTCTGGTTGCTTTCTTCCCCTTTCTTCCCCTTTTTCTCTTTCTCTGTGTTTGGACGATCCGGTGACATCACAGCAACTCTGCTTCAAATTGGATGCAGAGAGTGAGAAGTTCAGCAGTAGCCCTGGGCACTGAATATTTTTCCATTTATTTATGGAGAGTGGAGAAGAAGAGTGAGGGGGAAGCAGCCAAAAAACTGATTGAATACATTAAAGATTAAGTAATAGGTAATCAAAATAGGTCCTTCTCTGTTTGCGTATTCAGTCCAATCTAATGGTTACATGAAATGTATTTTAGATTTAGTGGAACTTCCTTCAGATATTTGACTATTGTGATGAAAAAAAAGCCAGAATATTGTCATGAAACATTAATTCTTAACTGCTAAAAGTGTCTTAACTTTTACATTTGGAAAGTTGCTATTTTTGCTATGATTTTTAGTCCAGACCATTTTCAGAGTTTTTAGGATACATCACATTTCTTAAATTTTAACTTCACTGGCTCTTTATGAAATCTATATTTATTAAGTATCAAAAAGTGGGTTCACATCTTACCTGGGTCTTTTGTTACCATGGTCACTTATAATGAAAACCTGAATGGCTCTGGAGCTGACTCATGCAAAGAAAAATAGTCAACAACAACAGGTATGAGATTAAATGACCCATTTAGTTTTACCAACTCAGTACCATGACGACATTGTCTTTTTGCCAATTAATGCTCTGCGAAAGTGGAACAATCGTTTCCTTTTCACCTAGCTACACTGGTAAATCTCACTGTTCCAGATAGCAAGAACACATTGGCCGACAGATATATTCAAGCTACAAGCTGCACATAAGAAAATAATGTAGCTTCCACTTAATTAAGCTCTACTTGTCATTGTCAGAGGGTTGGAGATAAATGACAGAAAGTTAACTTAAAGAGTTTTGCACAAATATAGAGCCTGAAGCTTTCTTTGCTGGTCTATCAGGTGATATTTAATACATTTAATATCAAAACATTTTGTGATGATAAAGTGTGAGACACATTTATACTTGTATGAATTTATGCTGCTTAGATAACATAATTTATTAGTCTCCCATAGGACAAATTTGTCTAGAAAGCAGGGGCAAAACCTGCAGTACAACAATAAAAACAGAACATCTACAAAAGACAATAGCCAATAAATGCATAAAAACAAAAAAATACGTAAAAACACAAATGTCAGATCAGCAGTACATCCCCATAACAATTTCCATTACATCCTCTTCATGCTACTCTTGATCACCATCGGGGCCTCCTATTAGTTTGTCCAGGCCCTGCTAGTCAGCCCGTTATCAGGCTAATGGAGAGTTGTACAAACGAATGTTTCAGATGCTTATATTGACTCAAAGAAATCCTGTACCTTTTCCCTGAATTCATGAGAACATATTCTGATACAAGCACATGTGACATGTGACCTGTCAGACATGATGTTCTGAGCTTGCATGATGGTAACCTGCTCAAACAGGTGTTGTGGAAAGGATAGATCCAGAGTGTTAATGATCTTATTTGCCATCTTCACCAGACTTTGGGTTTTTAATTTAACAGTAAGATTTCAAAACCATCAAGTAATGCTCAGATTAGACTCGACAGTTGCTCTATAAAAGATAAACGTAATCATTTTGGAGACGCAACACAGTTGAAGTTGTCTAAGAAAATAGAGACGCTGGTGAACCTTTGTGGCTACACTTGTCACATGTGTGTGCCAACTTGTGATGGCCAAATCCATGGCCACACTCTGAAGTCGGTAACTTTCATGCACAATTTATTTTTCATTCAAACACAACACTTTAGTTTCAGTAAAACATTTATTAGTTGATTTGGATACATTTGTTCTTTATGTTAGCGCGCACATTTAGTTAACATATGTACTTATATCAACTTTAAAGTTTATTCATTTGCTTGCATAATATTAACTTTGTTTTCTGTCCCGGTACTTACCTGCTTTGGAGTGGCCAGACAAAAGATGGGGGCCAGGCCTCAGCAGGCATAAATGCTGATTGGACTACACCACTAGCTCCTGCTGGCAGGGGAAATGTGTAGTCTATTTGTTTAGATACGTTTAAGTAAATATTAGTATTTAAACTTTAATAATTTTTGATTTTCATTTTGTTAGTCTTTAGTTTAGCCAAACTTAGCTGTACTGTTATTTGTTTTGTGTTTGTAATTGTA
>CAEGAF010105024.1:0-16874 GCA_903067075.1 Micropoecilia bifurca
ATACAGGGGTGAAAGTAAGGGGGTATGGCAGGGTACTGATTTAGAGGGGGTACACAGTACCTGCAAGAGAGGGGAACGGCTGTCTGCTGGAGCAGATGAGAGTAAAAGAGGAAAAAAGCGTTCCATGTGTTCCTTTGTCTTTGAAATGAGAACTTACATTAAAAAAAACATTAAGCCAGTCAGGCTTACTTAGTGATATGCTAACCAGATATGCTAACACACTGTTAGCAAAATTGTCTAAAAACAGTATTTTTCTTTCAATTAATATTCACTGTTGCATGTATGAAAGTTTTAATCAGATCCAAATAATCAGATTTTACTTAAAAATAAAAAAATATAATGTTGCACTTTTGGCTTCAGTATGACAAAATAATAGGCAAAATTATATGTATATATATATATTTGAGTAAAGTTAGAAAATTACAAGAATAAAGTCATATTTACAAACTAAAACTTTATTAGAATAAAATCAAAATAATATGTGAATAAAGTCATAGTATTACAAGAATAATCATATTACAACTTTATTTTGGCAATATTATGACTTTTTCAAGTATGAGTTTATTCTTGAAATTTTCTCTTTTTTCTGTTTTATTTTTTCCAAGTATGCACGTTGCACTTCAGCCATATTAAGATAGGATCAAAGTTTCCATCTCACTTATCTCACTTATACTAGCCATTGAAATATTGCTTTTTGTATTTTATTATTTTGTTCTCTGGCCCCAAGAAATACTACGCCCCCCTTTAGTCTAGAATCGCCACTGCGTGTATGTACAAGATTTAATGAGTTAGGTTTATTTTCTTTCATTCCAGATTTCGTTTTTAGGTTTGGCTGACCTGTGTTTATAAAACAAATAATTTTGATGTTTTAACCAGTTTTTACAAAGTACTTATTTATTGTTTTCTAAATCTGTTTTCCCCCACCACCTGCTACAGCCTAGAACCCAAGAGGGTTTACATGAATCCTCAAAAGAGACAGTATCAGTGTGAATCAGAAGATTAATGTTTTAATAACAGCCCTTCGGCTTCTTTGGTTCCTTCGGGAGCCTCTTCGGGTTTATTTATTAGAGTTTTCCGTCGAGCTCTACAAACCGTTCCTATGCCTTTAAACCTGAGCGGTTTCCCACAAAGATGGAAACGTGTAGGGATTTACACGAGGAAGGACTCGTTAGAAAGTTCTCGTTTGTGCGTTGGGGTTTAATAAAAGCCCCGTTCTGCCTCCACCCCTCCTGTCGGGGGAGTAATGGTAGCTCCCTCCTTGTGATGTCGCTCCCTCCTGCTGCTGGGCGGTCAGAAAGCTGGATTTGCACTTGGTAGAGAGAGACGGCGAGAGACACGGTGAAGCTCCGTCTGGGAGAAAAGTGTCTTTGTCTGGAAACCCGCTGCCAAAGTGACGTTTTAGGAGCGTCTTTCTTCCTGCGTTTGACTTCATTTCTCCCGCTTCCCCAGAGCCTGAAGGATCCTCGCGCAGCTTTAAAGACGGAGAAAAAAAAGCAGATGTTTGTGAAAACTGTCGAAAAGGTGCGCAGAAGTTTCTTGAAAATGTAGCCTCTTCTAATACAGGAGTTTTTGTAACCGCGGCCGGTTACATGGAGGTGTTACAGGAAGCTGTTTTTAATCGGATTAAGGAGAAAAACTCTGATGAAAAACTTTGTTCCAGACGGAAAGACGAAGCGGTGGCTTGTTGAAAAGCGGTCTTTTTTTTCCTCCCTGATTTGTGCGCCTCCCAAAAATGCGCCCGGGGAGACATCTCATATCCGGTATGACGCGCCTGCTGCTTCTCCTCGCGCTCGCCTTGTCCTGCCGCTGTTGTCCGGACAAATGCCTATGCACTTCAGAAACTGTGACATGCCAAAACCAGGGCTTGGTCAAGATTCCATCTTCCTTACCGGCCAATACCAAATCCCTGTCCGTCACGGGAAACAGAATCGCTCAAATAAACGATTCCTCTTTCCCAACCCGTCTGGAAAACCTGGCAGAAATGGATCTGAGTGGCAATGAGATGGAGGGTGTGCTTGCAGGGGCATTCAAAAACTTGCCAAACCTCGTAAAGCTGGACTTGAGTAACAACACGATCCAGAGTTTCAACGAGAGTGCTTTCCCTGATAATAGTAAACTGCAGATCCTCAACCTCAGCAGGTCGCTTAACAATTACACCACCCTTGATTTCTTTGTCCATGTAAACCTTCCCAACCTAACCTCCCTGGACCTGTCCAACAATGACCTGCTCTTTCTGCCGGACAGCATGTTCAAGGGCCTCCCCAGCCTGGCCACCCTGAACCTCCGCAATAGCTCCCTCATCATTTTCCAGAGCGTGGCCAAGAACGAGGATCTGCTGGCGCTGCGCTACCTCGACCTGAGGGACAACCACCTGAAGAATCTGCCCGCCGCCACGATGGCGGACTTCGACCTCCGCCTCAACCTTAGCGTCCAGCTGGCAGGGAACCCCTGGCGGTGCAACTGCTTCATCAGCGACCTGCTGGTGTGGCTGAATAACTCCGCCCAGGTGGTGGACGCACGCGAGCTGACCTGCGCCGATCCCGAGGCTGTGAGGAACCGGTCCCTCCTGCAGGTGCAGCAGTCCCAGCTGAAGTGCTCGAGCGACATGGAGGGGGTCCTGGAGACGTCGTACGTCTTCCTGGGCCTGGTGCTGGCCCTCATCGGGGTCATATTCCTGCTGGTGCTCTACTTGAACAGAAAGGGCATCAAGCGATGGATGTACAACATCCGGGACGCCTGCAGGGACCACATGGAGGGTTACCACTACCGGTATGAGATCAACTCTGACCCACGCTTGGCCAACCTGAGCATCAACTCGGACGTGTGAGGGTGGGCGAAACGGTGGGAGGGGATAAGTCGGGGGGGCACTGTCATGGACTCAGCACTCGGCAATTAAATGACTCGATGCTGTTCAACTTTTGCATGAACGTCTTCCTTCTTTCTTTTGCCCCCCAAACCTCAAAGCACAGCACAATGATGCCATTCAGATGCTGCATCCGTCAACGCTTTTTGATCGACCTCTGCCGCATGTCCAGCCCAAATGTTTGGCGGCCGTCATGCCAACTGCATTTTTTTTCCTGTGTTGCGCGTTGCATGGACAATGAATCAAGGCAATTTTTTCCTTTTTTTTAGGAACCCTCCTGCAATTGTCTTTTTACTTACCTTCAAGGACAACTGAGTGGAGTGCTGCAACCTTTAAGTGAAACACCACCTGTCAATTGTGTCTTTGACGATGGGACTCTTGCGGCAGAGAGCTGTTATACCGCTTGAGTTTGTCCTTTTTTGGGATGTAAAGATGTCATATGCAGTGCAGACTATGCCTTTTTCTGAACTGATTATAATACACATAGCATCGTATATGGATTTTGTAGATTTATGTGATTGCTCTGTTTATTTTCTTTTTTCCTGTAAGGATATTTAGCTAAATAATAATAAAAAAAAGCATCTGGATTGCTGGTTCATGTGTGAAGTGAAGGTCTTTAATCGGCAGCCCTTAAAAAGAATGTGAGGCTTTGAAGGGAGGATTTTGGTTGGTGGTGGGGTAAAGATGGAGGTTGTGGGTGCAGTTCAGTCCTGAGGGATGAATCACATGCCAAGTGCCAAATCTCGGCACCCCCTTTCACCAAACTGCCAACAAGTTCAACGATGGGTGAAAAATGTGTGACACTCATCTCCACGGTAACAGTTTTAGGTGTGATCTTTATTAAAGAGCAAGTTGAAGCTCCTCCAGTGCGTTAATAGACCGAACAGAGGATCCGTTCTCCTCTGGAGGAATGTAAATGAGCTGCTACCTGGATGTGCATAGGTGATGAGAGAAGCCAGCTGTTATCTCCCGTTCAATTTACTCCCTGCTGGGAAAATCTAATAAAAAAGAAAAAAAAATCATTGCTATCCCTTCAGGATAATGTATATAACAACCAAGCTGCTGCAGAATTGCACGTTCCACAGATAACCTGGTTTTATTCATTTAATGCCAGCGTGTAATTTCAAAGTGCTCGGTTACAGAGAAAGGTGGGAGGGGTGGGGGAGAAAAGTGTGTGGTGTTCTGTGGGTCATGCAAATGAAGGCAAAACCGAAGTCGAGGTTCTCCAGGGGGCCCACACTGTGGTTGTACGAAAATGAGCTCAAGCCGCTTGGCTTTTTCATGTCGCTCTGTTTTAGGGGGAAGAGTGCAAGGGGGAAAAAAAGTCTCCTATTAGTGCTTCCAACCAACTGTCAGAGGCTGTTCTTTTCATGCTGTCCAGTGTAGTGGGGATTAATAATTAATGCGTGGTATTCCTTTGAAGGCCGGACCATGCGTGCTGCTGTCTAAGCAGTCCAAATTAATGATGTTTGTTGTATATCTGCGCGGGAAGAAGTGTGAACTTTCATCTGCCTTTTCCGGTGAGGGCACGGAAAATAATAATTGCCGTCCTTTCCCTTCTCCCGTTTTCTCTCCTGTCACAAACCCACAGCGTCCCTTACGACTGCGGCCTCACAGCGGCGCGGGATGTGCCAGATCTCCCTACTCTGTTGGCAACATCTGTGTGCCGCCAGCACAGTCTGATGTCGTTTGCACGTCCGTGTGCTTTCGCCGGGATGCAGTGTAAACTTTTTTTTTTTTCGTACCCAATTTTTTCAATGGGTACGGACAGAGACGGCCCAAGATTATTTGAGGCCCCAAGGAATGGTTTGATTTGAGGGTCCCGTTACGAGATAAGCCAACCAGCCCCTATAATGCTGAAACCTTTAAATTGTCCAAACTTGATTATTTCCATATTTTATTGTAACAATTTAACTTATGACATGGTTCACTTCTTCGTAATAGCAAAAAACTAGCTGTGGATGGTAATTTTCATTTAAGCTAAACAATTTCATGACTTGAGGTGGTGAATAGTCTTAAATGTAACAGGTCACTTAATATAATTAAATGGTACATTATCTGATTTTTTTTTTAGTCACTTTATGCTCTTATTTATTTTGTTTCTAATTCTTATTTGGAATCACTTTTATAAGTGACTCTTATAAAACATGAAATATCAAAGATAATCAGCTGTGATCAACTGCAGGTAGATTACATTTATTGAACTCATAACCACGTTTCTTTAAAGCAAAACATAGAGAAATATTTAAAATTGCCGGTTGTCAAACACAAAACATCTCCTCAGTGGTTACAAATTGTGGATTAGATCATCAACTTATTTCCAGTATGAAAGAATTAAGTAAAAAGAGGCAGAAGGAAAAATAAAACATGTGACTCTAAACCCGGGGTGGGTAACTCCAGGCCTCGAGGGACCGACTCCTGCAACTTTTAGATGTGTCTCTACTTCAACACACCTGAGTCAAATAATGAGGTCGTTAGCAGGACTCTGGAGAACCTGACTGCACTGAGGAGGTGATTCAGCTATTGGATCCAGGTGTGTTGGACCAATAGCTGAATCACCTCCTAAGAGTTACAGGTAATACAGAGTTTCAGGGCCGGTATCCTGTAACCATCTAAGAGTTACAGGACACCGGCCCTCGAGGACCAGGATTGCCCACCAGTGATCTAAACTATATGTTTGACCCTTTTTTTTAATAAAAATTTGAAAAATCCAACTGAAATCTTATTTGGCTTAGAGAAGAATATTTCTCTTGCACAAAAAGAAACATACCACTAGACAACACAGTCAATTCCAAATTCCTCGAGGGCCAGCATCCTGCATGTTTTAGTTCTCACCCTGGTTTAACGCATCTGGATCAAATGAATGGCTTGTTAGAAGGCCTAAGAGGAATAGTGACATGCTGAAAAGGTTGTTACTACCACCAGGGAAAGAGCTAAACTGTCCAGGATGCAGGACCGACTCTGGGCACCCCTGGCTTAATGACATCCACAGTGTGATTGGTTGGTACTGTCTATTCACAAACCTTTCAAATAAAGGAAGGCTAATTTTTGAATCAAGCTAGAAATGTGAAGTTTCGAAATAATGTGCTGGATCAGCTTGGAGTGCGTATGCCTTGGGCCTGCTTACTGTTCCGGACATTAAAATAGAGAAATGCTTTCTGTCCGACATGCTGACTCTGCTGGTGGCAATGCTTCGTTGTCTTTCCTACAAAGCCAGAACTTCGGGAGGGAATCTGCTATCGTTCCTCTCTACCTTTTCCTCGTGCCACCGTACATTTCTGCCTGTTTAATCTGAGCTGTTCAACAATCCCAAGACAAAAGGGCGGCTACAGTTACATGGTTACGCCGCTTGGCCTCATTATGGACTTTTAATTGTAGCGGGCACATTTTGAAAACGTATGGCCCCTCAGTCACATTGCTCACGTTATTATTCCCCAAAGCGAGGCCTCCTGCACCTCTTGGTCCCAGGAGGGACGTGGAGGCTACGTGGCGGCTCCCCCGGCCGCATGTTTCCACAGAGACGGCCAGCGAGGAGGCCTTCTCTTCATCACCTGCTCCGACTGCACAGTCATATTAACAAGTGATTTTCACCCCGGCCACTTCTCGAGCCACGCTTGGCAGAGCAGGTATAATTACAGGGAGAGAGAAAAGAGGTGAGAGAATGAATGGGTGGTGGGAGAAGTGAGGGGAAGTAAAATAAATGAGCGCAGGGAGAGCAGCTCTCTGTTCTTCCGGCTCCATCAGCCGACTCTTTCTGCTCCTCTTAGCACAAGTCCCCAAACAGCTTGGATGTCTAAATAGCCGAGCTATAGTTGAGTCACGGTGTCAGCCGAGGTCCAGGGAGGAGGCGGAGGGTCTCGGTCAGCTCCTCAGCTGTTGGGGTCAGTGCCTAATAAAGGCTGGAGATTTCTAGACATGAGCAGGACCGACGTAGGTTCGGCCGGGTTTGCAGACAGACACCGACCGGGAGAAGCTGGACTCTGTCCATTTGTTGCCTCTTGTCTTAACATTAATAATAGCTACATAATGAATTATCTTTGGATATGTGTCTGCAGGAGAATTCTGTCAAAAGAGCGCATACAGATGAATATCAGTTATGATTGATTAAAAATATAAATAAACCTTACCTTATTACTTCCATTATCCTGTTTTTAGATTACTGAAAGTGATCTAAAAACAAAATATATAAGATAATGGTTTTCCAAAAGAGAACAGCAGCAAGTGTTCGTATTCAAATAGATCAATTGTATTTATGTAATTTATGATTCAAAGAAGTGGGTCATGAAATATGATCATAAAAATTAAACCATGATGAAAAAGACACTTGAAGTTATTCAAATATTTGAATTTTACAGATTTTATATTACACTTCTTTCAGCAGCAACAGGCAGGGAGAAGCGCTGCTGAGTTACTCTATGCTCCATACACTGTACAGAGAGAAAAAAAAAGAAAAAACTAAAATTGTCTTTCTGCGACAGACTGGTGACCCCGCCTCTCGCCCGGAACGTTAGCTGGAGATAGGCACCAGCAACCCTCCCTACCCCACTAAGGGACAAGGGTGTAAAGAAAAGCCGAGGAGGCCATGGATGAAGGCCCTTATCCACTGGAGCTTGATCGATGATTGGCCATGGCGTGGCTTGATCCAGCGCCGATAGGTCCAAGGTGATGAGAGGGAGGCGCTAATTGATGAGGCAGGTGAGGCTATGGAGTCTTCCATATTGAACTTGCGCCAAAGCTTCATTTCCACATGTTTTTACTCAAGTAAAAGTAGAAAGTTGTTGTCCAAGAAATTACTTGATTAAGAGTGTAAAAGTGTTTGATAAAAAGGCCACAGTAAGCAACTAAACGCATCAAACTACAGACAGACTAAAATACAAAGTTATGTAGAAATGTTGATATTTTAAAGACCTAAATGGGAATAATTCATGCAGATAACATAATTACAAAAATAAAATCTGGAAAAATTACTGACTTTCCAAATCAGTTTCTTTCAGTGTAAAATCTTTGAAACTGTAACAAAAACTACAGGTGTGTGTGTCTGACTAGTGAATTTTTGATTAAAATGTGCTTGCAATGTATTCAGTGAAGTTACAGTTAGTGGAGGATCCAGAAATTTTACTCAAGTAAGAGCAGTGATACTTCATAGTAATATTACATAGGAAAAAAAGGGCAGCTATAGTAAAAATACTCCTAAAAGCACATCCCTCAATCCCCACAGTATTACTTAAGTAAATATAGCTAGTTACTATCTAATTCTGATGGCGTTCTCAAGTTTATAATCTTTTTTTTTTCAATGGAAAAAGGTTGTGTGTCTTTTTACACAATCAACTTAACATCTTTATAAAGTAGCATTTACATTTTTTACTTCATTGTGTGGCCACTGTTTATCTACATTAAAGAACAGAGATAAGTTCAAATATTTGTTCTATAAATCTTTAAAATACACAGATTTTCCAGAGTCCCTTTGTCCCTGTTCTTCTAAGAGCTTCAACTAGCACATCTTTAGACATTTCTGCTGCGTGTGATGCAATTGTCAGTCTTTCTTTCTTACAAATCCACTTGCCTTTGCATGTATGCATCCCTGTTTCAAACATCAGCCACCACCTCTTCTTCTGAAGACCTTCCCACCCCCCGTTTTCTTCATGCAGCTAACTGAAGCTTGCTTGAGTCTCTTAGCCCCAGCGAGACGCGAATCACATCCATCTCACAGAATGGGGCTGCAGCCAATTATGTTACTATCTGTCATGTAATCTGTGGCTTTAGCACTCCCATGAGACCCCGAGTCTCTCTCTCTCTCTCTCTCTCTCTCTCTCATTCTCTCCTCGCTCTGACTTCAGTCGTCCTTTTAGACAAGTGGCATACCAGCCGGAGGAGAAGTTCTGCCTTCAGGAAGAGAGCAAAAAAGACACACAAAAAAAATCTCTTTCCTTGTTATTGTCAGGCTATAAGCTTTTCTGAGGCACTTGAGATGGATGAGTAATAAAACCAGCAGGGGGGAGATGATTGCGGTCATTCGCTCACTCTGAGTGGTCACAATTGGAACTTTACCAAGATAGAGGACAGGTATTGGTTAACGCCTCCAAAATGAGAGCTGAAAGTATTAAATGTGGCCACTTTAAAACACAGTCATTAAAATCCCTCCCTCCTGTAGCCTCTGGCCCACACCATGGGGGTAAAGGGTGATGGGGGACTGTTCTCTTGCTCACGGCTGTGTTTGCAGAGCCACATTTAATATGCCAGTGTATACTTTCACCGTGTTGAGAGACAGACTGCCAGGTTATAGGATTGTCAGAGTGCCGTAATTACATTCACCACACCGCACTGGTGTGCTGCTCCACAAACACCTGGCGAGCTGCCCCTGCGGCTGACCTTTCCCTTTGAAAAAACTGCGCTATGTAAATGGAAGTCTTGTGTGGCAAGAGAGTCTCCCAGCTCTCACGGGACAAACGGCAGTCATGTGAGATCTTCACGTTCGTGCCGGGCTTTGACTCCTTGTCATTTGGATGGAAACCACCCGAGCCGTAAGTCTCCCCATTTTCTCCCAATAGATTCCGCAAGGTCAGTGGGGAACCCTCAAGAACACAGACTGTGGATCCTGAATACCAGTCGGAGGGAAACTCAGTCCATGTCTACCTGGGCAAGTTTTTTTTCCTAAAGTGGGTTGTTGGTTTCAAAACACTTACATCTACGCAAGAGCATTCCTAGAAATATTTTCACTCAATAATAACAGGTAGTAGCTGCATTTCCATTATAAATGTGTGAAAAACTTTGTCAATATTTTGCTAATGTAAAAACCCCTCACAATTTTGCAATTGTGTTTCCATCAAATAAGAATTGAAATCACGCGTGAATACGTTTAGTTCACGCAAAAAGTCACTAAAAAACACGCTGCATCATCTTCCTCCTACCACTTCATGTCATCTTCTTCTCTTACACCAGTAGTAACATCCTGTTGTTGATCAAATGACTTGTGTGATGCAAAAAGAATGTTTCCATAGCAGTTTAGCACAATGGACTAATTTTGATAGGACTAAAAAACCCTCCTTATCCTAGCTCTACTTTTTAGCGAAATACTTGTTTGTTTTTTTTTATTGAAATTGCAATTCCATTAAGCAAGTCAAAGTTTTGTAATGTTTTATTGCAATTTTATGATCAATAGAAATGTAGGGAAAGTCTTTGTCTCTCCTCCTGAGTGGCACAGAAGATGGAGAAAACCCATCAAAGTTTATTGTAAGGTACTTGAAATAATACAACTTACCAACTATTGCTTCAAAAAAATATTCCAAGTGTTACTGTAGTAATACAAAATATCACTATATCAGTTACGTAATTTGACAATGACAAAATAAATTTGCTTAATGGAAATCTGCTTATTTGAAAAAAGGTTTTAGTGCTAAGGTGAAGTGTTTTTTTTAGCCATATCAATATGGGGTTTATTTTGCAAATGATTAGCAACCAGATGTTGCCACTGGTGGAAACCACAAAGAAGACAACAGGAAGTAGTTGGAGAATCATGGCTTAGCATGTTTTTTAACATCTTGTCACGTGAACAAATGTATTCACATGTGATTTTAATTGTGTTTTTTTTAAATGGAAGGACCACAAATACTAAAACCGTGCCCTTTCAACATCAGTAGTAAATGTTTATTGTACGTTTGCAATGGAAATGCAGAGTGATCTGAAATGTATTAAATTTGTGGCACAACACTCAAGTAATTCTTCAGAAGGTGATGGACTTAGCCGAAGATCCGGTCCCAAACCTAAGTACTCTCAGGGTTCCCCCTACATTTTGGACCGTCTCTGGCTGCATGTGAGAAGCCTCATCACCTTCTGTAATGCGGATTTATGATTTATGACACACGAGCGCGCCATGGCTCGACGGGAGGCAGGGCGACCACGCCGCGCTTAATGAACGAGCGGCTGCCTACACGAAGACGGATCTGAGCTGACAGCAGCCCGGCCTCGGCGCCGTGGCATCTGCCGCACGGGCTGCAGGGAAAGCAGCAGGGAAAATACAGAGGTGCAGAGATGTCTGACAATTCAACACAGAGAGAAAAGGGTATTCTGAAACTCTGCGTATTTCTTGTGTGACCTTTTATCGCTGGAATGTTTCGGAGTGTAAAACTCAATTTCTTTGACTTTTTCTTGTCTTTTTATTTTTATGCAAACTCCATTCTGTATTTTCGTTATGAATCTGTGTGCCCACCCCCCCCTCTCTGACAGATCTGTTTCTGCATCTCACGATTTAACGCTCTTCACTCTGCATACCTCAGCCACGAACAATCTATCAGGCACACATGGGTGATTCTCACATTGATTCCTCAGCGCTCAATAGCCGTCCTGATCAATTGGCCCAGTCTCATTCGCCTCGTGAAAGATTTTTCCTCTGAACTCAAACTTGAAACTCTTGGCAGCTTGTTGCCACGTCGGTTACTCAAAGGCAGCCTCTATACCGCTGCTATAAACCAACCCAGAAAGATTTTCCTGTGCAGAAACGGACAGCCGGAGCGCTGATGTTCAGGGTGAGCTCCTGCAAGCAGTTAGTGAGACTTGCTTTTTGTTTTTTTTTGGTTTTTTAGAAAATTTGCAAAAACGTTATTTAATCACATTATATGATCCTTTAAAAAAAATGTTTTCACTTATACCAAACGTACAACAAATTACAAAGATGCAAAGATTGGAATGTTGCAAGAGAAACAGGGTTACAAACAAAAAAGGGGAAATTTAACCCAAATTTTGGCAGATTAGATTATATATTCGGTACAAAGTGATACAGTCTCTAAGGCTTGTGCATTAGTACAGTACTTTAAATAAGACACATAGGAAGATACTTAGGCCAAAAAACGCATTAAATGTGGGGTTTAGCTTAGAAAATGTACAGTTGTGGATATGAAATGTTACTATTATTAAAGGGGCACTTTCATGTAAGGATCACATTTTTGAGCTTAACTTCATGTTACAATGTTATTACCTCATAAAAAGAATAATGTTGCCTTGATTAGTTTCATGCATGTTTGAGAAAATCCTTTAGTTTCCCATGGCAACCATTCAGCTGAGCAAAACACCTTGGTGAATCTAGCCCCGCCTTCTACACGCAGCTCCTCGGAGCAGCAGTTTCCAAACTGCTCAGCCTTCCCCTGCGACTCCCTCGCTCCGCTCCTTCAGACTAGCCAGAAGCAATTAGCAAACACCTGGTGGAACAGCACATCGGCCAGTGCAAAGTTAATAAAAGCATTGATAGAGGAGCCATTTTGGGATGACTTCCTGGAAATGGAGTTTGAGAAAGAACAGAAGGTTTTAAAGAGACACAGACCCAATTCCAAAGCATTAGATTACAACAACATATATCATAGTTGATGTATTTCACGTTTTTATAACAACTGAAGGTGCTGTAGTTACTTGATTGTGCTATGAAATAATTCTATGTGTATGGAAAATAAATTCTGTCCCTTTAATATTAAATTTATGTCAAAACTTTCTTATTTGGGGTGTTCAAACAGAAAAAAGAGACTTAATATAGTTTCACAGTTCATTTCCAATTTTCTTTTTATAAACAAAAATATATCTTTCCAATACATTTGAGCATAAGAGCAGTCCAAGTAAATACGAGTGATGGTTTCCTCAGAGTTGTGGCACAATGGATCTACATTTGGGCGACAGCTATGATCTTTCTTACCCTTTGACACATGAAAGCAGAAATTTGATGTCACCGGAGCTGGATGTTTACAGAACAACAATCAGGTCAGTAAGTAAGGAAATTACATATAAATGACCAGATTAAGTGCTGCCATCTGTTTGGATTTGCAAGTCTGGGAAAGTGATGGATCCCAGATAACACCTTCAGCCCAGAGTTCACGGAAACATGTTGCTCCGCTGCTCAGTTACGCTATCAGTGTTGCTCACATTGGCTGGTAATCACATCCACACAGCTCCGGGTTGCTACTGTGGCTCTGTTTGCAATGCCTGTGGACACAGATTGGGTTACCGTTTACTGTTTCTCCATTCAAGAATAACTCTTTGTGGATAGCTTTGTAACATTTGTCAACGCGTAATCACTGCAACTTTAGTTTCCTTTTATTTTTTTTCCTGAGGTCATTTGGCCACTTGATGCCAAGCGTCAACTGACTGATTGATCTATATGTTTCTCCTGCAGGTTCCCTCTGGTTGTTTTATCACTGCTTTCACCAGGCTAACACCTGATTAGCAGGGTAGAAATTTACCCTCAAACAAGTTTGATATCAAGATAGACCTTTTTAATCTACCAGGACCTTTGGGGTTGAGTTTTACGGAAGGAGAAAGCTGAACTATTCCAACTGATTGAGTTATTTTGACATATTTCATTAATTTCAGCTTAAACTCGTCTACAACTGGTTCTATTACATACTTATGAATTAGGAATCATTTTGTGGCTGTGAATTGATACTACTTCAGTTTTGTGCAAGCACAGCAACATGCCTACACTACATGTTGCAGTGTAAGCAACATGTAGTGATCATTTGTAATAAGGTAACAAATTTATGACTTGAACACAGGATTTGACTCTTTTTACAGAGAGGAAACTTTGTTTCAGTTTCTCCTTACTATGGAGACTGTAGAAACTCTGTATTCTTTCAGAATGGCATTACAGCTGTAATTTTTACATTATTATTTTTGGTTGTGTCTCATAATATATTACCTGTCTCCTCAGATATGACAGTTCTTTCTGGGAACAATGTGTTGCCAGACTTATGATTAGCCCAAGAATGATTTGTTGGTCAAGTTGTCATAACAAAGACATTTTGACTAATGTCAACTTTGTATTAAAAGTGTCATAATTTACCGAATGACGCTTTATGACACCAGTCATAAATATTCATGAAGGCTTATTCATGTTTATGTCATGTTTATGAACCCCCTTCAAATAAAGCGTTACCTCATAGGTTTATATTGGCTCAGTCAAAGTCCGATGAGACGATGGCAAAGTGTTCTCAGTCAGATTGCTCGCCATGCAATCTGACTGAGCTTGAGCTATTTTGAGAAGGCAGATGGACAAAAACATTTGTCTTCAGAGCTACAAAGCAGTTAACAGGCCTGTGGATGTAACATCATCACAAGGTGATTCTACAAAGTGCTGACTGAGAGAGTTAGAAATACATGACACAATTATCAGAATTTTATTCATAATGTTAAAAATCACACATCATTTACCTTCACTCCATAAATTTACACTACTTTTGTGTCGGTCTATGACATAACGTCTCAATTGAGTCTACAGAAAGTTTTTATGACAGTACAAAATTCACAATTAACAGTGGATATTTCAAACGTTAGCATTGCTCATGCTAAGCTATAAGTGCAGCGGCATCTTTTTATCAGTCTAGACAAAATAAAAACATCATGTTTTTCTATTACCTTTTCTAAATAGCTACCCTTCAAACCAGACCTTAAAAAAAAGTAATGCATGCTGCTACGGAAATGCTAATACAGTCAACTTATTTTTATTTTTTGTCTGATTTTGTGTGGATTTTATCTACAAATCTCCAGTCACACTAAGGCCATCTGGTTTAAATTTAAGTAGCCCCTTTTGGAGAGCGATGAATCAGATTTAGTGAGAAGCAAATAAATGCAACCGCCTCGGGTTTAGACCAGAAATCATCTGTCCATGTCCCCGAGTGCAGTTTATTTCCAATATTGCACTGTAAGGAGGAAATCCAATGACAAGAGAGAGAAATGTGTGATATACTGTAGTTCAGTTCTGTTCATCATGGTTAGATCTGGCAACTTTACGCTAGAGGGTATAAAAACTAAAGTGAGTTTTGTTTGTTTGTTTTTTTTTTATTGCATAGCCTGTGCATTTCTCTAAAGTTTCTCAGAGGAGGTGATCAATAACAAATCAACCAAAGTGTCAAACCGGAGTTGCAAAGCAAAACTTGTGAAGCTTTTGCCGAAGGAGCCTGGCAGTCGGTGAGGATTCCAGGGGTTGGGGGGAGGAAACGCTCACACAATCTTCATGATTCATCCTGTAGAGCCTGGGAGTTCCCCAGGTGGTTGATTTATTTATTTATTTTTGCAAGGCCACGCGGTCAGCAGCGAGTGATAATAAATGTTGGGTAATGTGATGTAGATCAGCAGAGGGTGTCACGGTGAGTAATGACCTCGGCAAACCCGTGGCACACAGCACCGGGAGCAGAGGCGGCCAGGAGGAGCTGGATCTCAACATCCTGCGCTGCCTTCACAAGGTCGTTCAGTGTAAAACATCCTTTAAAAAACATGTAGTGGTTGCTTTTTTTTTTTTTTTCCTCTAAATGAGAATGCCCGGCAGGCCTTGGGGAAAAAACAAAAACAGTGTAACAAGGTTCACGCCTAACATGACAGCAGGGTTCCTGCTATTAATCTGTTGGCATAAGAGGTGTTGAGGTGGACTGTGGGTTCCACTCCTCGGGGAACGCCACATAGAGAGGAATTCAAATGAATTAATGTTTTTTCTTCATGGCCATTGAGCATTTTGTTAGATGTTTTCTCTGTTTAATTTTTCTGACATCTTCAGCAGAGCATGTAAGAGGAGATATGAGCAGAGGCCTCCCGCAGACTGAGACAGGCAGGGGACATATACTTGCCGTAGATCGTGGCCTATTTTAAGCACTCATGATGATTGCCAACTTGGCATTCAGTCAGTACTTTAGGCTTATAAAAAGGTTATAAAACTCTGCAACAGTTGCATTTCAGGTACTACGCTGACTCCAATCTGAGGCTAATCATTGTTCGTCTCTCCAAGAATGAGCTTTGCTTCCTGTTCATTTTAAGTCAGTGATAAACATTGGCCACAATGAGATTCTCCATGTGAGATAATATTGAGCAAACACAAAAATTGAGAGTCGGCTCCCCAGATCCTAAGAGCTAAGTTGTCATGAGATTTAAGCCAAGTGGTAGTTGTCGAGAGGTATGGGAATATGATGAGAAATAAGTTGTGGTGGAGGGCAGGGTAACGTAAATGAGTGTTTTAATGCGGGCGAGAAGTCCAAAAATACACTCGGAAATAACAACAGCTGAGCACAACAGGAGCTAAACGGAGCACAGCAACAACAAAGAATCCAGAAAAGAACTCAAGACACAGGTGAACCTAAACACACACAGGTCAAAACCAAGGAATGAAGAACAGGTGGATCCAATAATGGGCCATGACATGACATATGGGGACTAAATTAACCAAAATACTTTCGTACCAAGGCTGATGACAGTAGTAGGATCTCCCATGACAAACGGAATAGGATGAAAAAACAACCTTCAGCAATATTGTTCCATCAACATTTGGAGTTGAATTGGAGTGTTAGTGAGGGATATCCCCCCTGATTTGAACCCTGGTGGTGTTTCGTTTTGAACTTCTGGGGTCATCAAGCATTGTCCATAGTGAACACCACGTTAAAGCATAAGGATGTCCATATGTGGCATCTGGGATGCCTTTAAGCTACAGTTCAAAGATTGACTTTGTTGTCGTCTCATCTTTTGTCCATGTCTTGGACAGTGGGGTGAAGCAAGGAGCGCTACTGTCAACTGACCTCCACCTTGCGGAGAGTTGGCTCAAATGGTGGGGGGAGGACGCCAGTCAGAGCTGACAGGTGCGGAAGCTGTTCGTCATTGTCTGCAGGACAGCTGTCAAGTCAGCAGTCTGTAATATTCTTGCTTAATGCTTTGTGTGAAAGACGGACACTTCACAGGCAAGACTGGCAAGCATTAACATAATGCACATCGAAATGTCTATTAAGTACCTCAGAATGAACTGTTCCAGCTGATGAGAAAAATATCCTCCAGAGCAAAGTTACTTACATTTATTGGGGTAGTGTAGTGGTTCATTCCACAATTGTTGCAAACACCACTAATGGATCGAACATTTGGAGATCACGTTCAGGTTGCATGTGTAAGTGCAAACGTTACGCTGGAGACCTCTCCTCTCCTCTCCTCTCCTCTCCTCTCCTCTCCTCTCCTCGGCGCCGGGGGGGGGGGGCGAGGGGCGGCCGCGCCCGCCGGTCGCGAT
>CAEGAF010105027.1:0-15102 GCA_903067075.1 Micropoecilia bifurca
ATTAATATTAATATGATCTCTGGTTAAATACAAAATATTAGAATTATTTAAGGTTTTTTAACTGTAGCTGAAAGATTTGCGCCACCTCTCTTAAAATCCTTTATAAGATCTGTTCTTCTACCTTTCACCAAATCTCAAAACTTTCCAGATGATTGTTTCTCTTAAGGTAGTTTTAAATAATATTTAATGCGTTATTATCCAAGTTTCAGTGATAATATCTCCCACAGGGCTTTGAAATTCCTGTTCTCTTGTTTTTACGAGTGTAACAACAGCCTCTCTGTTTCCAGCTCACCTTGCACTGCAGTCACCCTCTTTAGTTCAATGTTACTCGCAATGTTGGCTGTTGTTGTGATAAAGCAGCTCCAGATCAAATACCAAACAATGACACAGAACATTCTGTGCTTCTGTCTAAACCATCATCAGAGCTGCTTTCTGACGCTCTTACTGTGTCTTTTTCAGCTCCGCTGCTCTAAATGCTGATCTATCTGTGACCCGATCCGCAAATTAATAGAGGCCAAGATTCTGGAAAGATGTAAAGCTAAGTTATTGTCAGTAAAAATACATATTCTTTTACAGCAATCTGAGGCCCTATTTAGGTTGCTTTCTGTTAAAAGCAACTTATTTTGCTTCCTTGAAAAGGTTGGGTTAGGGCTACAGGCTACGCAAAACATGTTTGCTACATTTTTCTGCATTCTTACATAATAAGATTCCAGTCTCCTCAGTTAAGAATGAGCTGCTGTAAGGCCTCTTGTTACTTTAAGTCCAAAGAAGCTGCTGCTGGCGATTCCCCTCAACTCAACATTTAAACTTGTACCTGAAAATGGCTGCATCAGATGTGCAATGATACAACCGTACATCTTTGAAAAGCAGAAGTGGAGCCTCCTGCACAACCAACAAGAATGCAGCAAGTGGTTTCTGGGTGGCAAATTAACAACAAAACACTAATCTTTTCCAGCAGCCATTGTACAACAAATACAAAGAGAAAACCAGCTCACCAAACATGCTGGAATTCAGCTCTGGTTGCTAGGTAACCTGCAGAATTCCACTGGAGTTGCTAGGTAACGGCACAGTGTGGTTTAACTATTAGAAGGTTTTTGAAGTGACTCATTTTCCAGACAGAAAATTTGTTGCCAAATAGCAGCTGTTTTTGTGTTTAGAAGCAGTAAAGACACAAATGGACCATGAAAAAGGTCTAAAATGTCAATTTTGCATAATAGTTCCCCTTAAAAGTTACATAATGCAATCAAACTTTATGCAATAATAATCTCCACCTAGTTTTAAGATTACAAAAACTGTTCTGCTACATTTTCAATAACTGTGGAGGGAAATCAGAAAATCAAAACGTAAACACATTACAGTTATTTAACAGGCTGGTGAACATTATTTTAATATTTAGTTTCTTGCTAATAGATGAAATATCCAGTTTGTTTGTGACTGAAGAGAGAAAAGTAATGTTGCTTCTTTCGAGGTAATTATTGAATAAAAGCAAAGGTTTAAAAAAAAAAGACGTATTGGAGTTTTTTTGTGTGTTTTTTTTGCTAATCAACCAGTCAGCCGTTTTAAAGAGCTCAGTGAAGGGAAGAAAGATCTGCAGCTAAAAATCCATACATGCAACACCAATTGTCTGCTTCAAAAGGAGCATCTGTAAAGGAAAATACCCGTCATTTTCCTCATGGGAGGCCTGGTTACTGTAAAAGCCTCCATTGTTCCCAAACACAGACTCCTCTGATGCTCTTCAAGAAAAAGAAAGTGTGATCCGCTTCCCGCCCGACGTAAATGTCGGACTGCATTTGTCTCGGCTGGTCGGATGAGACGCAGGTCAAAAGGTTTTCATTAGCGTCTAAACACACGGCTAATAAATGCTTCATTTCCATTTTTATACGAGTGACATCCAGGTCAGAGGTTAAAGGATCATTTCTGCAAACTGGGCAGTAAAAATCTAATCATCTAATCCTGTTTCACACATATTAACTAATAAATTAGCTTTATTAGTGCTAATCATAAACAGTTCCCCTAATGCTAAAGCTAGTAGACTGAAATGGTACTTAGCAGAAACTAATGATAAAAAAAGTTTGCTCTTCTATTATTGGACTTTATTCAACTAAAAGTTTAAAAGATTATAGCTTTAGGATTTATACAGGAAATTTTAATTAGGGTAAGCTAAGAGCACTAAATGTTTTCAAAGCTAGCAAGAATGCTAGAGTGCTGCTATTAGCAGAAATGTGGCTACAACTGCAGGCTGGTTTGAGTAGTTTTTGCTTATAATGAAATCATGACTAAAAAATATTTTCTTTGTTTGCTACTGATATTGGCTTCATGATCTGAAACATTCAAATAAAAAAAAAATTAAAGGAAATCTGAAAATAGCAAATAAAACCAGTTTAAAATGTATGATAGTGAAGTATGATTTTGCAAACTGAATCTGTAGCAGCCTTAAATCAAAGATTTCAGCCTGGAAACTGGGAAATGTTAATTTTTCAGGTTTTTTTGAGCAGCAGTTAAATAACCGCCGCTGTATAATTTTACCAGCCAATTAACACGTCTTTCATCCAGAAGCTTTGAACCAAACGTCGCTCAGCCGGAGGGAAGCAGGACCTTCATGAAGCCGCAGGGTGCAGGTTTTCCCGTCGGCAAATCGGCCATTAAATGCACTTTCAGTCAGGCAGGTGAGCGAACACCTGTCAGCGCCTTTGTCCACTGTAAAACCTACATGAACTCCCACTGATTAAATGTTAATTAACTTGATGTTAACTTTTTGATGTAAAATGTTTGGTGACGTTACCTGCAGAGACTCTGTGGAAAAAGATCTTATTATTACAGCGTAAAATTATTATTTTCACAAAAACTTTTTCAGTGTTAAACAGTTTGTTTAGAGTGGAATCGCTAAGTTTACATAGCAATCGCTCTTTTCTTTCCGAAATATTTGTTTTTAATTTAACAACACAACTGGTGATGTTTAGTGGAAACAATCAGGAAGTTGAGTTGGGCAGATATTACCAAAACATTGATCATATTGATATTGGTATCAGAATCAGATCAATAACATTGTGATAAGATCAATACTTCAGTTTTAAATTCCCTATTGAAATTTTATCTTTTCTGAAAATTGCAGTTTCTCAACTCTACCTCACAAAACATATTGTAATTTGCTTAAATATTTTTTGGATTGTGTTTATAAAATATTTACTCTTAATCATGTTAAAATGTCTTTAAACTATTTTGTAGACGGCTATAGATTTTGTCCAAGTGGTTTCTGGATGGTAAGTCAACAATAAAACACAAGTTTGTGTTTTTAAGCAGAAATTGAACAGCTGACCAAAAGTTCTGGAACTTCGCTAGGTAATGGGGCAGAATTCTTCTGGGGTTGCTAGGTAATGGGGTTGGACTTTTAAGGGTAACTTTTTTTTGTCAATTTTATCTGAAGCATAAAATCAACCATTTGGGTCACAACATCATCCTTTTATGTTTAAAAAATGTCAATAAATATAGATTATAATCACACGGGAGCTTAAAAGTTGTTTTATTCTCATTTAACTAGGAATATGATGGAGGAATGATTGAATATTGAATCCCTGTAGGTGACAGAAACCATATTCCTGGTTTGAACCCACGTCTCAACGGTCCTGCATGTTTATTCTGATCTCAGCTCATTTCTGCTCCTTGTTGTTTCTGATGTTTTCCTGAAGGTTTTTCCTCCAGAGGCTTCAGTCCCAGATGCTCATCGTCCAGGATTCAGTTTATCCTCCAGAGAAACAGCTGATGAAGCTCTAAATCGAGCTAAAACATCCAGGCTTCTGCATCCATCAAACTTTAGTTTTATTTTCAGCTAAACGGTTTTATTATCTTCCTGTTTATTTATGCTACCTGCTCTCTGTCAAACACCTGATTGCTTCCTCCTCTTTTTGTTTTTGTGAATGTTTGGCAAAGTAACTTTTGGATTTAAAGGCAAAAATTCACATTTTGCACATTTTTGTGCTTAAATTTGGGTTTCTATTGATTCTAAAAATCTAAGTTTTTTCGTGTCTGGAGAATGAGTCATTTCAAAAACCTCCCGATTGTTAAATCACATTCGACAGGCACTGCGCTGTTACCTAGCAATCCCAGTGGAGTTCCATCCGTTACCTAGCAACCCCAGTGAAGTTCCATCCGTTACTTATCAACCTACGCAGTGCTCCAACACATTTGTTCAGCTGCTATGTATGCGCTGTACTATGGCTGCTGGAAAATAAACCAGAAACCACTTGCTACATTCTTGTCGGTTGTACAGGAGCCTCCACTTCTGCTTTTCAAACATGTATGGTTGTATAGTTGTGCATCTGATTGCAGCCATTTTCATGTGACACAACTTATTTGGATTTAAAGTGACAAAACGCCCTAAAACAGTTAAAACGCAGAACTGAGTAAAATCTCATTATCCAATAATGACTTTGTGTAAAAACAATGTAATGAACATGTTTTGAATAGGCCATAGACCTTTAATGTCTTCCTTTCTAACAAAAGCCAAAGAAAAAAGTCACTGTGCATTGTTCTCTTTCTCTCTGTAAGCCTATTAAGTCACTATAGCAACAGGTTATCTAAGAGTCAGTGTCTGACAGGCTCAAGCAGTTTTAAAAAATCTCAGACTAACAAAAGGAACAAATATGGGTCGTCTGTAGACCATCAGTGTCCACACTGCGGTTCGGACGACAGACAATATTTACTCGATTCCCTATCAGTTTGACCTTTTCTGACAGAAATCATCTCACAGAGTCTGACACTTTAAGACAGTTTGATCTGTGTCTAAATGTGTTACCTGCAGCAGCATGCTTCACGGTCTGAACTTAATGAAACCGGCGGTGAGGATCGTCTCCAGGTGCGATCCAAGCAGGAAGCCAATGAGCTCAGCAGGACAAGCCGACCAATCACAGCCCGGCTGCTTAATTTACACCTGAACTACTGAAACTGTTCACCTTCTGCTTCTGTCCTTCACTTTTTTGGAAAGTTAAACATTCCTGGTTCAGTTTCTAGTGGAAGTTCTTCTGATTGACCTCAATTAGTCTCAGATTGGACATTGATTAAAAATTTGTGGTAAATAATTTCTCCCCACAGAAACCAATCAAATCTCTACATTTAAAGAAGCAGAAACCTGTAAAGGATTATATCTTTAATTAACTTCATTCAGTTCCATCATTTGTCTGCAGTGTGATCATAGCCTTAGCGTTACTGCTGACGCTAGAAAAGATGCTTACAGTGGAATAATGCTTTAACTGCTACAAACGGATCCATCCTAATCCTCTGCACTTGCGTGTCGGCTTTTATCTTCATGAGGGAGATTTGGTTCATCCAGAGATGGATTCACAAGGTGAAAAAATTAGGAATTAATCCAAATTTAAATCCAAATATCATGTAGTATGTTTGAGGAGATTATTTCTTGGGCAGTTGGAGATGCAGAGGCGTTATTTACTGTAGATAAATTGTGCTAAAGGGACACGCCGCTAATTAAAGATCCTATAAACACAAATATAGTCAAACATTTCCTGTAATCCAGGTTAAAACCTTCCGTCATTGAGCTCACCTTGACTGATAAACACCCTGCCTTTCAAAATAAAATCCCAAAACAAGTGCAAATTTATTCAGAAATGTCCTCTAGACAATAAAACAGATAAGCTGCTGAAACAAACTGCTCTTAAACTATGTTAAATTAAATTGTTTTGCAAGATTCAAACAACTCAGAGATTATAAACATGTGCAAACAGATTTAGGAGTAAATATTTCTGATTAGCTTTAAGCTAAATCTGATTCTTTTCATTTCCGAATCTTTTTTTCCTTAAGATGAAACGTTTTTGCTTTCAGACATCAGTCTAACAGGAGATGAAAATGAACTAATTGTGCAGGGCATTCTGGGTAAATACAACCCAAACAAACATGCTAGCTTAGCGCTAGCAGGAGAAATGTCTTGAGAAATAAACCATTGAAATCTGAAGCCACTCAATTTTTGTTTACGTTTCATTAAGGAAGTTGCGCTCAGCGTCTTCTTCAGTGGTTTTTGTGTCATTTCTTTCTTAATGCAGTGCCCCCACAGGTGAGGAGGGGAACAGTATTTTGAATTAGGCTGTATTGTTTGACACTGCAGTGTGAAAAGAACCGCAGCAGCTGAAAATGTAAGAAATGTATAAGACTATGGTTGGAAAAAAGCGTTAGCCTTGCTACAAAAGACGTTATTAGCTAGCATCCGAGGCTGCAACCTGTGACGCCATCTTGGACCAAGATGGTTGAAGGCAGACGGACTTTAATTAGGAAGCTGAATATGAACATTTTAACATTTTCAAGACAGTAAAGTTGAGGACATGTCTGCAGCAACATTTTGATTTTATAATCTGCTTCTTACTGCACCGTTTTCCACACAATCTGGTAAAAGGGTGGAATAAATCCGATGAAAAATGGCTCCTGAGCAGCAACAATTAAGATAAAAAGAGAATATAAAAATGCTCCATAATTGACTTCCCTGCCGCTTTGCATTCTGACTCAGTTTGCTCTTTCATTTCGGCTTTATTTTGCAAGTACCCTTTAAAGCTAGATCTTGAAAATATGCACTTTACCTAAAGAGAAGAAATAAATGGACAGATACGTGTTCAATAACTACCCAACAAAAAAACGTGACAAGCTTTTAGTGGCCATGGTTACAGCGAATCGCGTGAATCGGTCGACCAGAAGCGAGGAAAGAGACATTTAGAGGAAATTGGTCGGGTGGTAAGTTTCTGAGCAGCAAAATTAAATGTGATGAAATTCACATTACAGGTTAGATGCATTTATTTCACAATGCTTAGCTTCCGGAAAGCTGAAAACAAAGCCTGGAAAAACCTGCAAAAAAACCAAATTTACTGGGTTGTTAACCATAAAAATCAGTTATACAAATAACAAAGAAAAACCTGCTCGGCTTTAGGATTTTATTCAGATTTCAGATTGAAATAGTGACTTTGATTCATAAAGTCTGATTTAACCCTCATTTGTTCACTCAGATTAAAACTAAAGCAGTTCATTAAAAATATAATCTGCTTCTAAATGAACCAGTTCAACTAATAAGTTCTCATATCTTAGTTGAATATGTCACCTAAACATATTATCTTATTAACCTAAAACCGCATAATTACATCAAAACATCTGGACTGAGACAAAATGTCTCAAAGGTTTTCACGTGGCATTATAAACAAGATACTGATACCCTACTATTTAGGGCTAACACTGTTAGCAGCAGCTAAATTAGCAGGAGCTAACAAAGGGCTGGACAATAAATCAATAACCATATATATATCTCAAAAGACATGTGATTAATATCAATAGTTGATATGTCTGGCAGAAATTCAATATGGAAAATATTCACTGAACTCCAGTTCAATGCACTGCTTTGCATTCTGGGAGATGTAGGCAGCAGTTTAAGGTTTCTCCTCAAAATGGCTTAAAAATAAAAAACAACAGAGGGGAAACTGTGGATAAAACAGGAACCACCACGTCACCAGTTCAGACATTTAAAACAAAAATCTAATCAATAATTATCGATATCGCCTGATATGAAATATTTATATTGTGAAAAGTTTGTCAGCCATATAGTATGGCCCTAAGCTAACACCATTAGCTATTTAACACAGTTAGCAGGAGCTAACACAACTAGCATCATTAGCAAGATGTACACTATTAGCAGAATGAAAACTATCAATAGGAGCTAGCACCATTAGTAGAAGTAAAATCATTTGCTAGAGCTAACACCACTGGCATGAGTTAAAACCATTAGCTAGATGTAACATGTTAGCAGGAGTTAAAGCCACTAGCAGGAGCAAACATCATTAGCAGAATCTAATGCCATTAGCAAGAGTTAACCTCATTATCAGGAGGTAGCACTATATGTAGGATCTAACGCTAATGTGGCAATAAAACATCTTTAAGTTTCTAACAAACCGTTAACTCTTTGCAGCGCAGAAACCGTTTTTTTTGTAACCGATCTGCTCCTTTTCCTCCATTCAACCTTCCTTTTTTTCATTTCTCCTCATCATTTCTTCACAGTCTTCCATCTCAACACAATCCACTTCAAACTGTAAGGATTAAACACTTATGGTGCAACAATTACTGTTCTGGCTGGCCGGCGCTAGCGCTGTTAGCACTTAGCTTACATAACCTGCTTCATCTGTCACGATAACACATTCGGCTGGACGATAAATTTATAGCGATAAACGATAATATTGTTGTTTTGAGACAATGATTTTCAATGATGTATTGGCATAACAATGCAAGGACACATTCAGAAAGATCAACAAACTTTAAATTTTAATGAACATTTAACACTGGAACTGGAAGACATTTTAAATATTCAAATTAAATAATATAGCACCAGAGGAAACGATAAATCCTGCAAATGGGAAGGATTGAACTGATAATTTTATTTGATTGATTGATTTATCATTTATTGTGACGTCTGCGTGACAATATTTTGTCTAAATCTATAAAAACTGTATTTTTACTGTTTATTTTTCCCTTCTGAATGAAAAACGTTTCTCCAATAATCATTTCAATCAACTTTCCGCCTTGACATCAGAGCATTTTAAGCCATAACTTGGTGATTTTCTCCGACACGTCGGGAGGACATAACCTTTTTTAAACGTAAACATGAGAGCCGGAGTCGTTAGCGGGCGGAGAGCGGCCGCCCTCGCAGGAAGCGACGGCGGCAATCAGCAGGAGGAGGAAGAAGGGCCTGGAGAGCCGCGCTCGTCGGCGCTGAACAGCCTTTTGTGTCGCCTCTGATTGAGCCGCGACACTCAGAAGACGCTGGGTAATTGTGCTGCCGTCTCAGTTAGCGGCGTGTGGGTCCAGGAGAGCGCGGCCAAGTGATGGGAGTGTGTTTGTGCAAGTCAAGGGCCTGAAGATGTCGATGCAATGAGGCTCATCAGGAAAGGAGAAAACGTGACGATGGGGGAATCTGAGGAGGGAGGATCCAGTTCTGCACAATAATCTCATTTTATTGTAACAGAATGAAGAAATGATGCCAAACCCGACTTCTGCTGTGCAAAAGTCTTCATGCAGACAGAATTAGAGAATCATTAAAAACTAAAATTAACTAAAAAGCTGAAGATTATATGGTGCATAGGTTATCAACACAGTTATTTTGTGGTATTATAACAAAAAATAATAAATATTATGAATATTATAAAATAAGCATAATTCTTGTGTATAATCCTTACAAAATAAAATAAAAAATAATGGTAGTAGTTAAAGTATTAATCATGATATAATAATTTTAATAGCCCTTAATATAATTATAAGATGATAATAATTGTTACAAAATAATAATATAACAATAAATGACTAAAAATTGTTAATATAATAATACTTTGTATTAGTATTATAAAATAAAATAATATTCCTTATTATGATTAGAAATTGGTCACAATTATAAAAAATATTAAAGTATAATTATAAATTATGACTTTAAAAAATATTAATATTAGTAGATGTCACAATAATAATAAATTCTTATATACCTTAATATGATTACAAATTGCTAAATTAATTATAAAAATATTACATAATTTTTAAGAAATATCCTTAGTTGCAGTAATATTCATATTCCTTATTCTTAATTAGAAAATTATTATAAGAATAAATATATTTTTAAATGTAATTATTATTATTAAGTCTGAGGAAACTGAATAATAATAACATTAGATTACATAAATGTAATGACAATACTTTTAATAATCTGTGTGTGAATGTAAAGTTTAGTGAAAGAAAACTTGAGTTATGACAAAAGTTCCCAGCAACATAGTTGATCATGGCAGCCTTCCTCAAGGTCAACTTACAACAAAAAACGTTAATATTTAATCCAGTTTTTTCCTCTAAACAAACATTTATGTATTTATTTTCATATAAAATATGTAGACATACTTTTATGTTTTTTTCCTTCAAGTGTTCAAGTGATCTTAACCTATCTGAAGAATCTTTAAAGTTTAAATCTGGCAGTTTTAATGCTAATTTTTAGTCTAAACCTGATAATTATTGTCATGGAAACGTATTAATTTGTTAAACTGTTTAAATCAGTATCTGATAAATCAGCAGACAGTAAAGAAGCTCCGAGGCGATTTAAACAGACGGAGAGTTCAGTCCGACCTCCTTTCCTTTTGTGTTTCTGCTATTTTCTGTCAGTTTTCAGTCAGAACCCATCTGCCAATCACTGGGCCTCGCTTGTGGGTGGAAGAAGAAAAAACGCAGCCGGTAGCGGGTCTGGGTCTCGTTTTGGTCTCGATCGTAAAGCTGTGGGCAGAAAGCCGCTAGAATCCATACGGAGATTGGAAACTGGCAGCAAGGATCTATAAAAACATGAAAATAACAAATCCTGCCAATATGGAGGACTTTTATTTAAACAAATAAATGTACTGAGAATATAAAATATCAGTTTAAATGAGAAAATCATCACATTTAGCTACTGAATAGTTGCTGAAAGCACTACTAGTTGCTACATTCCTGTAAAAATGTTTTCGTCCTCTCACATTTCTTACAAATTTAGTCAAATATATCACAAGAATATACAAAAAACAATGTTAAACTCATGAATAAATCAATAAAACAATCGATAGTGACCCAAACAAACCTGATTCTGAGTGAAATATTAATTTCCCACTAAACATAATAAACAAAATTTTCCCATTTTTGTAGTAAAATCTACAATGAGCTCTTTCTGATAAATGATAAAAAGTCTTTTACAACATGTAGGATGGATTTTGGCCTCACTCTGCTTTGCTTAATTGTAAAGGTCAGTAAATTGTGCTGAAATGACAATTCTTTAAAATTTCAGTAAAATACTAATTTCATTAATAACGTTCACTGTTAGCCAAATTAATGCTAGTTAATAACTGAAACATCCAGAAAGGTCACTGAGATAACTTAACACTGAAAGCAGTAGTTATAAATAAAATTGACTTAAATTCAGTAAATCTTCCTGAAATTTTCTGAAAATGTATTGGTGGATAACATTAATTGTTAATGACTGCAAAATTAACAGTGATCAACTGAAATATATTGAACCTGAAAATAGCAGTAATAAATAAAGAAAATACTAAAACCAAACTAAAGAAAATCAGATGTTTTCATGTTTGGGGGGTTAAAGGTGCCCACCTTGGCCCTCTGGTAAATTTGGACTAGAACCACCACTGCATAGAGGTCTTTTAAGTAGCTGAAGTTAATGTGTCTTGTTTCTAGGAGATTAAACTTTTAATTGTTGTGGCTTCTTTAATGTATGGCTGACCTATTGAGCTCCAATCAGGCCTACATTTCCAAAGTCGGACGGGAGATTTCCATGTGTTTATTTATGAATCAAGTGATTTAGAAGGAGAATTTAACCAAAATCTGGGACAGAATCTTTTTCCAGCTTAAGAAGGTTAAAAAAGTCTAAAAACATTTAGAGTGAGTGTAAATAAAGCCTGACCTATGGAAGATGCTAACATGCCGGCGTTCCTGTCATTCACAGGTCTCTGCTCATTTGTGACATCTGGTCAGATCTGCAGTGGGAAACAGACGGCGACTCCCACCGCAACCATCTGCCTGTGTGAAAATGGGCCGCCGTGGGTTGCCAGGTTTGCGCCACATCCAGCCGATGGCAGGACACTTTATGTTTTAGAAAGAAGCGAATAAGAGAGAAAAATTAGTGAAGGAGCTGAAGAAAATGAAACAAGTGATTAGAAACATAACTAGATAGTTTTTACTTCATGTGTGTCTCCATCATTTATTCTCAGGTTTTGAACTGTAGTCTCAGAATTCAGACTTTTTAAAAATTATGATTTTCCCACAATTTTGACTTTATTCTTGCCGTTATTCTTTTCAGTGGTCCTAATCCTCTTTACTGTATGTAATAAGTACAAAGTTTAAACTTTCTAATTTAATGACTCAAATAAACTTACCGGTTAGTTGCTACTGTTTCCATTTCCCACAAAATTGCGCAATTTAATGTTTAGAAAATAATTTTTTTGATTCTTAGAAAAACTTGCTTTTCCATACAAATTTTAGGGTATTTTGGCCATATTGAAATTGGTTTATTTCATAAAGCTGCAATGGAAACACTTTTTTCACATAAGGAATCACATGATAAACAACAGGATGTTACTACTGGTGGAAACTACGAAGCAGACGATAGGAAGTAGTTGGAGGATGATAAGCCAGCATGATTTTTACTGACTTGCTGCACAAACAACCAAACATCCATGTGTGATTTTAATCACATTTCTTATTGCAAAATTGTGTTTTTTCCAGAAAATTTTACATTTGTAATGGAAACGTAGTGAGTAATTTGTAATTTATTAAATTTATTAAAGAGAAATATCTGTAAAAAGCTCTAGTCTTGAACAGAGATGACAATTATTGCGTTACATTTTTCCTGGCAGATTTCTGGAAACAGAAACATTTGAAGAAATTTCCTCACCATGCTGTTTATTCTCTTTCTTGTAGTTGTATCTCTGCCCAGCAGCTGTTCGCTGATCATTGTCCTCGACCCCAATCTACTCCGAGACCTCGGCGACGTCATCGGATCTGAAGCTGAAGATTTAAATATGACCGAGTTCTGGAGACCCGAAACGTTCCCGATTGATCCGATATGTCAGCTTATCCAGGCTGCAGCCGCTGCACCAGGCGTCACTTTCACCCCATCAATATAAATGCAAATCTGGTGAGAGCCGCTTGGATTACGACTGGCAGACAGTCGCCTGCCTGTGAAACACGGTGAAAGGTCAGCGGCTGACTGATTGCAATGCGCTGAATTTAGAGCCGCAGTTGTACCTTAAAGTGCAAACGTTTCACTGGATCTTTTCTTGACATTTTTACCCGTCTGAAACACAAGGACGTCAGCAGTTCACTTGAACAGTTCCATTCATTTTTCACAAAAAACCAGGAGCAGCAGAGTGAATTTGGATGGTCAAAATGAAGCCTTTGGTTAAAGCAAGTGTAACAGGTTTGCTTTGTTTTGACAGCCATCGTCTGACTTTAATCTGGTGAAGTTTGAAGAGAATCACTTTTGTTTATTCCAAGACCTTTAAATTAGGGTTCTTTGATTTTTTTATTGCAAAGAAGTTACAAAAATCCTGCAGTGTTGAGTTTCTCCTGCGGTTTATGCCATGCTGCGCATCATTTCCTCATCAGAAGTTCATTCATGTCTGGAATTATTAAACTACAGAAATACACTGAAGATGGTTTTAAAATTAAATATCTAGTTTGGAGCTACATATTTAAATGTGAGTTACATATTTAGCTTGGTAACTATTTATATTGGAACTAAATATTTAGCTTTCTAACAAAGTATTTAGTTTTTTTAATTAAATATCTAATATCTGACTGTGATATTTATAACTTTAGAAGATAGCAAAAGTATGACTTTGAAAAGTAAAACTATTTTTTCATTTCTGAAACCCTAAAATGACCCAAATGCTGTTATTTGTAATGTGCAACTTTACACCCCATAAAATGAGGCTTATAAACCTGAGAACTGTTTACCAGCACGGTGGAGAAAGCATCATGCTGTGGGCTCATTTCATTGCCAGTGTCTCTGCTGCAAAAGTGGTCAGGGTGAATCTTTATAAGTACAACTTTTGTTCTTAAAAACAATCTCTTAGAAAACAGATGAGTTAAGTCTTTATCATGATGAAGACTTTCTCGTTCTCTGTTTCTCTCTCCAGCCACATGTGAACTGAATGTATTGTTTGCGGTGGAAAATTGACTCCAGAGTCTTTAAATTCGTGTCCAAATGGAGCTGTTTGGTTCAGACAAAACCCAGTGGAGGCTCGGCCTCAGCTTCAATCAAACAGTCTGTTTAAATTGCAGACCTTTCCCCACTTCAGAGATAATTACCCCCATTATTCTATTGATCAAGTGGCACCTGAAAATCCCTTTAATGTTTTACTCTCTTTGTGTTCGGAGCAGCTACGGAGCTCTTGTGTCGTAAAAAGCGAATGATTATTTTTAAAAACGGAGATTCACCTGCATGCAGGTTTTCCTGCTGAGCCTCGGGTACCGATAAAAAACCCACCTGGAACAAACGTCTCCAACCCTGCAGAGGTTTGCGATCACCTCATTGGTTTTGCTAACAAATTCACTAATTAGGCAATCAGACAGAAATTAGAGGTCACTGCATGAGGGGTCAATTATTCTCATCTCCTCCTGGGGTGAAGATGAACTTCTTCCTGTGACCTACAGCAGTAAAATCAACACCGACAGCCAACACACCACTGGAAATTTAAAGACAACTTTTTCCTTTTTAAGTTTCTAAACTTTGTGTTTCTGTGAAAAACATTGTCAGTGATTTATGCCTTCCTATTTACTCCAAATTAGGATGAAAATATATGAATATCTTTGCTACAATCTGTGTCAACATTTTAAACTGAATTTTAATAAACAGGTTGAAGAATCAGGTTGGTTTTATTGTGACCAAAGTTGCAACATTTGTTACATTTTCAGCATCAAAAGATTCAAAACTCTTTGAGCAACCTGTTCCCATCTTGGCCTGTGGGGGCGCTGCACCAAAAACCACAGAAAGAAACAACAAGAAAACCTCTGAAGACACTCAGCACAAATTCATTCTTTACCAAATGGAAGCAAAAATGGAGTGGCATCAAATTTCTCTTTTGTCTTTGGTACAAAACAACGATCAATTCTTCCTGCTAGCAATAAGCTAGCGCCTTTTTTTGGCTGCTTTTACCCAGAATGGCCTGCGATTTAGACAAATTTCACAATAACTCTGTTTAGTTGATTTAATCAAACTCTCGTTCCGGTTCGGTTGGAGAGGTGTGAACGTGTGTAGTGGCGATTGTCTATCCAAACTTTCAACAAAAGGTTCCAATAAGCCACTGAGACACTTGGATCAAGTGGTTTAACGCAGGGAAAAAAGGTTCAGAATCCAAACTTGTTCTTCTTGATTTATTTCACTTCTTTGAAACAACAATTTACATAGTTCAAGTTTCCTTTCTTTGTTACCTATTTGCGCTGGTAAGAACCATAGGCCCCTAATCCAAATGCCTCCTGGTCCTTTACCAGGCCCTACATTTATAGGAGGTGGACCAATCCACATCACTTCCTGTTTGCTTCAAACATAAGAAT
>CAEGAF010105032.1:0-10956 GCA_903067075.1 Micropoecilia bifurca
GAACAAGGTGACAGTTGGATGTTACGATACTTGCTGATGGATATCGATTTTTTTCTAGGAAAGAAAATATCGATATATATCGCGATATCGATATTATACAACCCTAATGTTTATACAGCGTTTCATTTAAAACATCTGACAGCATCACATGACATCAAAATCACAGGAGAACTGAGACGGGTAAAACATTTTAAGAGCTGAAATAACAGATTTTGCTGGATGATAAATTGTCCCAGAAGTTTTTGCGGTTGTTTTCAGAGCATTTAAAGTAAGTACACATTCCTAAAGATCAGTGAACTTTAAATTCTAATAAACATTTAATGCAGGAGCTGGAAGATATTTTAAATATTCAAAATAAATAAGCAAAACAGAAATACAATTAATTATTAAGTCTCTGTAAACAAAATTAACCTTTAAAAAAAGGGCTAGTCAGACTGAAGAGTTTTTCAGTTTTTGGCAGAAAGAGCCAAAAGAGAAAAACAATAAACCATGCAACTTATTTTATCATGCAGTTAATTGTTTTATTGCTTATTGCGACAGGTTTAGCTGAAATATTGTGAATAACATGCAACTTTTGGTGAAATTTAGGATAAATTTATTTGTTTTCTCATTCAGCTAAAATGACTAACTTTAACCATTTAAAAACTGAAGAAATAAACTAAATAAATAACTAAATATTTTGTAATAAATTCAAAGAGTTGTAGAAGCTGGTGACTGTGGGCAGAAAGGATCTCCTCTAGCAGTCTGTATTACAGCAGATTGAAGCAGCCTCTGACTGAAGACACTTTGTTTTTCTGACAGTTTCATGAAGAGGATGCTCAGAATTGGTAAACATTTTGTTACATATTTTTTGAAACTGCCACTATGTTGTGACAGTATGGTATGAGACAGATGACCTTTCTTCCAGTGCCAACTAGAAACAACCAATCACAGCCAAGAGGCGGGTCTTAGCGCTGTCAATCATACTTGTATGTTTACAGATTATCTGTCTAATAACAAACTGTCACAATATATCGACAGTTTTAACAAATATTTTTAAAAAAATTAAAGAAATAAGTTATATACTGTAACTTTAATTTGGGAAGCTTGCCAAACGACTGATACCAACGTGTGAAACCAATCTGATCAGCTTCCATTAAGATACAATTCCACCTAAAATTAGGTTAATGTAAAGAATAAATATGAATTACTCAGGCTTACTTGCAAAACAAACCAAATGGTGAATTTTAAGATTGCTTTTCAAATCAACAGTAGTTGTTTCCATTGCAATTGCAAAGTTTTCCATTGCAAAACGTTGTCAATATGCTGGCAATGTAGAAAAAACTCAGTTTGGCGACTGTGATTTTAAATCAGACGTCAGTACATTAGTTCACACCATAACTCATTAAAAAACATGCTGTGCCATCATCCTTTGACTACTTCCTGTCCTCTTCGTGGTTTTTGCCAGTAATCACATCTGGCTGTTGATCATGTGACCCGTGATGAGAAAATGTTTCCGATGCCGTTTTGAAAATTAACCAATTTCAATACGCTAAAAAAGCAACAACCTCATCCTAGTGCCGAAATTATTTGATGAAAAATTATATTTTTTGCAAAATTGCTGTGTTTCCACTAAGCGAATTGCAAAAAATCCTAAAATTAATTTAAAAGTCAGAAGTTGCCAAGGCTGTTTTTATATATATATATATATATATATATATATATATACCACCACAAACTGAGCCTCCTGTACACTGAAATATGTGTTGGCCTCTGAGTTAAAAAGAAGCGTCACACCTCCAAATTGCACCCATTGTTCCTCATGCTGGTCACTTAGAAACTGATGTCATCCAGGCTTCATTTTGAATGCAGCAGTTGGGTGTCAGGTTGTTGAAGAAAAAAACACAGCAAAACTCCTAGAGGACGACATTCACATTGACTGTCATATCTTCATGAGTCAGGCTTTGGTGTTTTTAAGATTTTCTTCTTAAAAACACATTTTAACTTGACGGCTTTCATGCTGCGCTCCAGTTACTCAGGAAGTGGAAACTCTGAGCTTTCTGGTTAAGACGTTTGAATTTCAACGTTGCGATGCCTATAAACGTTGTTTACAATTGTTCTTATAATCACTTTAAGCTTTACTTTCCATAAACAAACACTGCTTTTAATTTGTTCTGTTCGTAGCTGCAGGTGCAACATTGATTTAAAAAACACCCGTACATGCTTATGTTGTAAAATAAACATGTTTTCACCTCATCTTTCTACTGTTGATTTAAGGGGCGGCCATATTGGAACGCAGAGCCAGGTTGCTCCCTCGTTCCCAGTGGAAAGTCCACTTAAAGTTGAGTTTTCCAACTGGAATGTCAGGATTTCCCAGTTCCCAACACAGGAACACAGCATTAATACAGCATTAATACAGGTTTTTTTTTTTGCCTTTTTAATGTTTGAATTATTGCTGTAATTGGTTACATGGTCAAAGACAGTTGTTCTTAGATCAATTTGATTTAATTTGAAAACTACTTGATCTGGATTATGGCTGGACATTAAATCAATGGCGGTAGTCATGTGATCAATATCAATAGAGGAGATAATACATCTGACAATATTCAATATGTAGAATATTCACTGAATGTTGATTCTGAGCCGCACAGCATTCTGGGAGATGTAGGCAGAGGAAAGACTTTAGCTTCTCAACCTCTTAACGGCTAGCTAAGCTAGCTTGGTGGAATCAACTTACTCACTCATTCTGTGGTTACCTAGCAACTCAATCATTCTGTGGTTACCTAGCAACTCACTCATTCTGTGGTTACCTAGCAACTCAATCATTCTGTGGTTACCTAGCAACTCAATCATTCTGTGGTTACCTAGCAACTCACTCATTCTGTGGTTACCTAGCAACTCACTCATTCTGTGGTTACCTAGCAACTCCATCATTCTGTGGTTACCTAGCAACAACCTATTGAGTAACTTGCACAGTAGCGGTTTCAGGTTTCGCCTCAATGTCTCATTACTGCCTAAAAAGAAAAATAAAAACTTAAAACTAAAATCTGATCTGTAGCTTTCAATTTTGACTGGTATGAAACGCTTGAGTTTTTCATCCATATCGACCAGCTCTAATCTGGATTAAATTAGTTTTATCTTGGAGAAGCTAGCAGAATAGCAACAGAAACTCCCATCATCTGCATCCTGTCCATATGCTAATAAACAATCCTTTTCTTTTTAAGGGACATTTCCAAAGATACTGAGAGGCTGATTTTCAATATGTGATCCATTCGATGCATCTTGAGAGATTCGTCTCTGCTATTCATTTAATTAATCATGTCTTCCGGCAAACATTAAAACCTTCAGACGTGCTGGGAAAAGAGAAGCAGCTGTCTCACTTTCTGGGTTAGAAATGAGAAACTTCTGCAGACGTGACAGAACTTTAAGAAACCTTGTCTTATAATAGGTTATTTTTGCATCATGCAGCAGGTTTGAATAAAAAAGCATCAAACTCCTGGTTTCATTTACAATTGAATTAATAATTTGCTGACAAGCTATGTAGAGCTGCAGCTAATGATTATTTCAATAATTGATTAATCTATTAACTATTCGCAGATCAATCTTATCTTCTGCCTTACATGAGCAAATTTCTGCTAAACCTACTTTCTTTTTTATCAGTTTTCTCCTGATTTTTCTTTCCTTTGTTTTTAGATTCTAAAATTTCAGTTCTTCTGTTTGTTTCCAGAGCATCTTTGTGGAAGTTGCGGGTTTAAGAATGAAAATAAAAACCTTTATTCTCTGCCTGGACCCAGGATGATCACAGCATCAACAGGTAAGGCGCTTCGGAGGAAATGTAATATTATTCTGTGAATTTTAGGAATATTACCAAATGAAGTGGAGCATCTTTTTCGGCGCAAATACTGTAAAACTTGGTCCGTGTTGTATTTGCATGTCCCTGTGCTTCCAGATGGAGGCAGCATTGCGCTCGCTGTGACTCATTTCACCAGGAGTAAACATCTTTTTCATGTGCCAGTTAGTTGTGGCATCACTGCTGATGAGGTTCAGTGGATCTGAGCAGTTTTTCCTGCTTATCCAGCAACGACTGCATCCTTAGTGTCCATTAGGCGGAGTGGGAGTTAGTCATGTTTTTCTTGTTTTCACGCCAAATAAAATGAAAAAATAAAAAAGAGCAACAAACAGCCTTATTTTCTAGGTGGAGTCGATTTAAAATTACTACATTGCATAACTTTGAAACAAGGGTTGCATAAAATATTAAGTATTATGAGTAGTTTTATCAAGTATGAATTATTTTAACTGTTTATTGATGGGAGGAATTGATATACCTAAATGTAAGGAATTGAGAATAAAAGTGCAAAACAAAGGGGAATTATTTCTAGAAATGATACAGAAACTTGAATTAGTCTATATAACATTTAAAAGATCACTTACACAACTATGTTTTTAATTATTTATTTTTTATGTAAGTTGGATTGGTTTGGGATATTCAGTCAGTTGTGCCATTTTTTTTAAACCTGGTATTTTATTTACATGTTTTGGTCATAAATGCATATATTTGTAGTTTTTGTGGGTTTACTGTGGCATATTTATTTATGACTTTAATCTCTTTATTTTTGTTTACGTTTTGACCATGCATTACTTCTAGAAATGATACAAAAACCTGAATTAGTCTTTATAACATTTAAAAGATCACTTACACAACTATGTTTTTCATGTTTTAATTATTTATTTTTCATACAAGTTGGATTAGTTTGGAATATTCAGTCAGTTGTGCCATTTAAAAAAAAACAGGTATTTTATTTACATGTTTTGGTCATAAATGTGTATATTAGTAGTTTTTGTGGTTTGTGGGTTTACTGTTGTATATTTATTTACGACTTTAATTTATCTTAATTTTTTTTGTTTACGTTTTGACCATGCATTTACTTTCTTATTTAAATATAAAATCTTTTAACTTTTGTACATTTACGTCTCTTCCATCTTGGGTTATGTCTTTATTGCGTAATTTTTGTTTTATTTTGCGCTTTTTATATTTTATATTTTCTGCTGGTATTTTTGTTTTTCTGACCTAAAAGTTTCATTTAGAATATATATAATATTTTTCTAGCGTTTTATCCTATTTTTTGTGAATAAATTTGATTTTTTTTTTTTCATGTATTTATTTTCATTACTCTGTATCCTTACTACGCATTTCGGCCATGTCTAATGTTTATCTCAATAATTGATGCGTGGAGCGGAGTCGCTTTCCAACAAACACCCCCTTTCCCCCCCCCACGCAACCCCGGCAACGCGCAAGCGCTCGGGACGGTGTGGGAATGGTCGGTCCGCGAACTGGGGGTTGGACCGCTGCGAGCGAAACACAGCAAAAGAGTTTTTAAATGTCCGCCATGTTGTCCATGGCGCACTGAACCACCGATAGGGAGCGGAGCGTCGGAAAAAAACAGTCCGAGAGAGAGCGACCGAGATCCGGGCCTTCCCCCAGCTCCGCTGGCGACGCCCTAAATACGAGCTAGAACCTTCCGAACGTTAGAGACTAACCGCACAGAAACATCCATGAAAGCTCCACTCGGTGCCGTTGTGAACATTGGGAGATCGGATAGATTCATATTGCATCTGGAATTGTGAAAAAAAAAAAAAAAAAATGAGTAAATTGTCGTTTCGGGCACGGGCGCTGGACGCTTCCAAGCCGCTACCCGTCTTCCGTTGTGAGGATTTACCCGACCTACACGAGTATGCGTCCATTAACCGGGCTGTGCCGCAGATGCCGACGGGGATGGAGAAAGAAGAGGAATCGGTAATGTTTGAAAGTGTGAAGTTTTTGAGCTTTGTTTTATTTTTATGCGATCAGAGGCGCCCCTCTTTTTTTTCCCCCCCTGCGCAAGCTTTCACAAAATGGCCGCCGGTTTTTTCCCGGAGAAACACGACGGTTTCGGGGAGTTAACGGCTCGTTCGTTGGACATGGACGGATGTTTTGGGGAGATTAAAACGCAAGGAGTCCGCATGTGATACATTTACCGGGTTCTACCGGTTTATTTATGCATGAGACGGGTTTCCGAGTACAAAGGGGGTCATGTGACTTGAGCAAAGCCGACATTTTGTGTCTTGCGTGAGGAAGGAGGCCCTTGTGTTGGCGTAGTGGCGGAGCGCCGAGGCCAGGTGGCGCTGCTGCTCTCAGATCAGTTTGCAGAAATGTCAACAACGCCGCCGTGTGCTAGCAAGAGACGACGGTTGGGATGAGAATTGTTTGTTTTTCTTATTTTAGTAGAATGCAGGTTAGCTGGGATGTTTGGGTCATTAGGTCTTGTTGGTGGCGTCCATGTTTTTGCTTTCTGTGATGTTTCAGGCCTTGTTTGAACGGTAAACACAGCATGAGTTATTAACAAGCATGTGCAGCTGTCAGATTGTCTCATTCACATGAAGGGATTTCACCTCAATGTGTTCGCACTGCAGGTCACTGGGAGGACGAGCTGGTTTTACTGGGAAGCTGTGCTTTTGTATTTAGTTTGGGAAATGTTTCTGAGGCATTTTTGTGTGCAGTTTTCTTAAATATTGTTTTTATTCAGGACATTTCTCTACTTTGCCACACTTTTTCTTAAAATGCTGAGCAAAATGGGCTGTATCTCACACTTCAGTCTAGTGCTGCTTTTTCTCCTATGGTGTTTGGTGTTGGGGGTTCAGTGTGCCAACTGGTGGCACGTGGCCCTCAGGGGGGCATCAGGACGGTGTGTAGGGAACATCTGACAGTGTAACAAATCTACTAACATAATATTTGGAGCAGTTCATTAATTTCTGCCAGATTGTATTAAGGATGTGCTTTGAATTGAAGTAGTTGTTCCTACTTTAGGTTGACCTGGATATTTGTTGTGGATGGGATACATCTGGAGGAAAACAGATGTTTGAGTTTCCACCATTTTTCTCTATTCAGTTTGCTCAGACAGAAATATTTTTTTTCAGTTTGACATTTTTAGATTTTTACTTGTGTTTTTAGATTTTCTTCCCAATAATTACTCTTGTAGTGTAATGACAATCATGTAAAGATTTTTTTTTTGCTACAAATCCACTATTGCTTGCTGTCAGAACCTTACAAATGTAAATTGAAATAAAGAATACAATTACTATATTTGCTAGTGAAAGCAAAGCAGTAGTTTCATTCAGTTTTATTTTGGAACGTAAACATGGTAATTATAGTTGCTTTCATTTGATTTATTTTAATTTATCCTATGCTGATTCATTTCCTTCTAGTAAATAATTCATCAGAATATTGCTTCTCACAATAACAAATTTCACTGGATGATTAATTGCCCCAGAAATTTGCTATAAAAAGTCATTTTGAGATCATTTTCAAAGAATATAATAATAATATGACCCTAATTTTTAATGAATTATTGCAGTAAATGGCCACAACAGGGCTCACATTAGACCTGGGTAACATTATTTGTAGTTTTCTGAAGATCTGGTTATTTTTAATTTCTCTTTGAACCATTTAACTTGTAATATGAGAGATTATTGCTTCTGATTCAACTAAATTAATTTCTTACACTTGTCTTTGTTTTGTGGTTAAAGTGAACATCTACAGTCAGGCTGCTGTCCTAATCAGTCATTTTATCAGTCGGCAGCAGAACCACAATCAGTGGAAATGTGTATAATAAACAATGTACAGGTAAATTCTGAGAGTTTTATTATTATTATATAAACAATACATCCCAATCATCTAAATAGTAAAAATACAGCACTAGCTATAAAATGGCAGGTGGGGAAAGTCACCTGGCGCTAATTTAAAATAATCAAAATTAGAAATATTAGCTGGATAGAATCTGTTCAAATGCCTCAAATCAGTTTTAATATTCAATGTTCATGATGATTGGGACATTGAGAAAACAAATACAACCATGATAACAGTAAATGACTTGTCCTGAAATATCTAAAACCTTATTAAAATAGTCAGGGAAATGTGTAAATCTGAGCAATCTACAGACTATTTGTTGTATGTCGAAATTTTTAAAAGTCTGGAGGTTTTTTACATCTGGATAAGATTAATATATTTATATATTTTTTTAGTCCTGGGCTTGATATCTTGTTTTTTCATTCTTCCTATTTCTATTGAAAAGATTGGTTGTAAAAACGATATTGCAACAACAGTAGTAGCAATAATAACAACATACTGTTCAGGACTCTAACAGAAAACACTGTGCAGTTATTACAAATAAAAAACTTTCTCAGTTGAAGTTGAAAATGTTGGACTTTCTCTGTTTTATGTGCTTAAAGTTGCATGTTTGCAGCTCAAGTATTTACAGATCTTCATCACCTGATGGTTCTCTGTAACAGGATGAGTTGGAGTTTTTGGTTAAATAAACAGGTTCATATGAGCTTGTGGTTCTATTTTTTTAAGCATTATTCCTGGGTCTGATTTGGCTAAATGTTTAACATAATTAACCCTGGTAAATCTGAGCAGTTTTATTTAAAGTTTTTTTTTAGTGTGTCTTTAGGTTGTCCTGAGTTGCCCTGTTGCATCAAGTAATAAATCAATAATCACGCGATCATTTAAAACAAGCTCAGTTTCCATTTGCATCATCGGTTTTTCTTTTCTCTCTTTCTACCAAATTGAATGACAGAAGTTTTCAGTCTTGTGCTTTGCTCTCGAGCCATTTTATTTTTTATTATTGTTTTCGAAGGACAATTTCAGTTACAGAGACAATTAATTTTATTTGTTTTATTTTGTTTTAGATATTTAAAATGTCTTCATGTTCCAGTGTTAAATGTTTGTCAGAAATGTAAAGTTTATTGGTGTGAGAATGTTTTCTTGCATCATTATGCCGTTACTGTTGTACTAGTTGAAAATAGTCTCAAAACAACAATATTATCGTTTATCGCAATATCTTGGACAATTTATTGTCCATCAAAATTTATCACGACTTTGATTCAGGGATGTTTATAGTAAAATTAACCCAGGCGGGTCGAAACATTTTGGTCTTAATCCATTTCATTTGGACCTTTTATTATTACTTTGTGTTTGTCTCTCACTCGTCCTGAGTCTTTTATTTGCTTCTGAGGTTCTTCTAGTTGCGCGTCTCACAACCGACTTGGCGTTAAGTGGTCACCACACTTCCTGTTTCTCAGCCAATGGAAAGCCTTTATGGTCGCCGTATCGTTGAGTCCGTTCCCCTAAGCCCCCCCCTCCTCTCTCCCTCCCTGTTCTGGAGGAACCACGCGTGTGATGGCAGCTTCCAGGCGGCGTGCTGTTTGGCGGCGCCGGGTCCCGGCAGCAGCACGTGCTCCTGTTTGTTTTGGGTCGGCCACTTTGTCTCGTATTTACGTTGGGTTGAGAGTGAGGTCAGCGTCTGCAGGCCTGCTGGGAAACCCGCGGGCGTCTGGTGTGTTTGCCTCGCTGCCAAACACAGGAACGTGCTGGCCGGCTCCCAGCTCCTCGCTGCATGGGAGGGAGGGAGGGTCACCTGTCCAGAGTATCCGCCGTTCATTCAAACCGCCTGGCATTTTCATTCAGCTTTCATCAGTAGCTTATGAAAGCTTTCATTCCTGCTCGGTGCCGTGAACAGTTTTCTTTCTCCCCCCACGCTGAGGTTTGCTCTCGCTGTGGAAGAGACTCGGTTGGCTTGCTCAGCGTTCCTGGTGGTGACTGATGCCGCTCGTTTTAGGAGCTATATTTGAACCGCTGCGTGTGAGAAAGCAGGACCGTCGGCGAGCCGACGCACCTCAGCGTGTTCATCATCGGCCCGCAGGCGGAAAGTGAACACATGAGGTTTGGCTGCCGGCGGGTTGAAGTTTATGAAACTTGGAGAGGAAGAAGCTGATGGGTTGAGCGTCGGCTGGAGGGAATTAGGATGGGAATATTAAAGTTATGCAATAGCGTTGATGTTACAGCAGAAACAAACCGCTTTTTTCTCACCGTCTCTGTCTCTCCTCCCTTTCCCACATTAGTCTTGCTGAGTTTTATTTTGCGTTTCCTTCGCTGAGGATCTAAATCTGGTGTGGGAATCAAAGATGATGGAAATCCATACATCTGGCTAAATACCTTGTCCAGCTGTTCCAATTGGAACCGACTGATTTTGTCTCGTTTGACTCTTGATCTCTAATTAAACACCGAAAGCTTGGATTTCTTCCTGCTAATCAGCTGCATTAAAGCTGAATTCCCATTATTCTGCATCACCTGGCAGCAGGTACTTTGATGCACCTGCTGCCGTTCACACCGCAGGTCATGATGCTCAAGTCCCTGTTTTTAAAAAAAATTATTACCATTATTACTGCTGAGATCCGGTTCTGGTTGTCCGTACTGCCGAATCAGACGTCTGAACGTTTAACGCTAAAGGTCACACATTTGCAGAAGAACATTGCCGTCTTAAAGCATCACTATCTGACCTTTGCAAAAATGTTTATTAAAACTGTCATGAGCTGGACGATCTGTGGAAAAGATCCGTCTCCGCTGCCTCCTCCCAGTGTTCCTACTGCCATCTGCAGAAATGAGCTGCTCCGTTTAGAAATGGCCAGAGCAAAGGAGAGGGGCACAGCGCTGCCGATCAGCTAGTGTACATGCTGCTAAGCAGCTTGGTGTTGCAGGAAAACTGTTAATCCACCGTCATCAGTGGCTGTGCTAGTTGGCCTTAGCGTTCATGGCAGGCTCTGGTGTGCGTGAATGCTAGTTGGTTATCGTCGGTTATCGGCCGAGTCGTTCTTATCGTTCCTGATGCTTTTAAAAATCTACAACATTAAAACCGCCTCATCAGGCTTTGCTGCTTCCTGATGTGAAACTACTTGACCAACAGTTTTTTATTATAAATGGTGTAAAATAACAGTCTCTTTTAGGGCTGTAGTGATACAATAATCTCTCAATACGATACACAATATTCTGCCCATGCTGCAATATATATTGCGATATTCAGCCAACGATACAATTCAATACACTTTTGTGATTTTCTGAAAGATTTCAGAGGGACAGAGTGATTTTGGTGACATTTTGTGACT
>CAEGAF010105046.1:0-49168 GCA_903067075.1 Micropoecilia bifurca
TATATATATATATATATATATATATATAAGGTCTTGGTCTCTGTTCTAATGTGAATTGTAATGAAGTTTCTCATGGTGATTTTTGTGTGAAGTTTCTTCTTCTCTCTTCAGTCCATGTTGGTTCCTGGTTCTTCACTCTGAGGAAAACTGAACTCTTGTTTCCAGCTTCAGCCAGCATCTGAAGAAGCTCAAGGTTTTCTTCAGACCTCGGGCTTCGTTGAACATTTCACAGCAACACATGCTCACCTTTGACCTCTGACTCAAAACACAACGGGTTCCTCCATTTAACTCACATCTAACTGGTAAATGAAAATAAGTGTAATAATAACTGAAATTTCCATCTGAGATCATTTCAGCAACTGAGAAAAACTGTTCTTATAAAGTGTATCTGGTTTTGCTGGTGCAGTTAATCAGAGGAAGTGGTTTGTATTGTTCATCTCACCAGTTTCCCCCTCTGCTGGGCTGAGCGTGTCTCCCTCAGGGCGAACACGTTGCCACACACTGAGATCTCCCTCCACACACCCGGAGCAGGTTCAGACACAAACTCTCCGGCCGGATGCATCACCAGAACCCCGTTGGTGGTGAGGCCGTCCATCAGGCCGTCTGAGGTCCTCCATTTGGCAGCCCGTTCCTGACATTTAACACACACTGTTGGGACATAGCTAAAACTGCAAATGTTGCTATTCTCTTTCTAAACTGAATATAATTTATACTTTGGCAATGGACAGAAATATTCAAACATCTAAAAATAAACCTAATAGAAAGAAAAAGTGTCTTATAATTTAAAAAAATCTCTGGAAGTGACTCTGACCAGGAGGAAGGCAGAAACTGACCCCTAGGAAGATGTTTTTGGAGGAGTCGAAGCCAGCAGCGTAGATGCGGGCCGTGTAGGGAGCACTGCGTTCACACATGATGCGACAGGCGTAGCGAGAGATGGTGCTCTGGGCCGACTGACCTCCTCCACCAGCCTCCCCTGCTGCCCCCCCACCGTGACCACTGCTGCTGCTGCCTGCCGTGTCCGTGACCACAAAGTCAATCATGCTCTCTGTAGATCTGCCGATCTGAGGGAAGCCAGACAGAGGTCATTGTCATCACGGAGACAAATTCATCATGACTGAAACATGAAGCAGCAGGAGGGGAAGAATGTGTTTGAGAGCCGCTATGGCGGAGCTGGACCTGGTGGCCGGCTTTGCCCAGGCAGCCCACTACGCCTACATCACTGATTCCACTTTTATTTTACAACTTTATTGATTAGATGCAAGAGGCACTCAAAACTAACTGTCTAAATAATCGATATTTTGACATAACTGAAACTAAAAATGTAATTCAAAAATACTCATTTGTGTGAAAATCGTCATAAACTGGCCCAGTCACTGCAAAACACAACGTCTGATCGAGTATATTTATCTAGTTTCTACCACAAATATCTTAGAACAAATAAAGTCAAATTAACTTTTCAGCAAGAATTCTAAGTCAATAATTCCCTAATATTGAAGAAAAATTTCTAGTTCCATTCACAGATTATTTCACTTATACGAAGACATTTTTCTCATGTTATAGGTGGAATAAAGTGAAATGAGTGACGGTGGCAAAACACCTGACCTGCTGGTGTTGGTCAGATGTAGCTACAGTCCAGTAGTTTGCCATCATCAGTGAGTGAATGAGTCCTTTGAGATTTCAATTGGAGATATAAAGAGCTTTATAATTGAAACTGAATATTATTATAAACTGCCAATGGAACTAAAACATTTTTAATCATTATTAAGGAATTACTGACTTAAACAAGCTCTTATCTCTTGCTGAAAAGTTACTTGTAACTTAGTTTGTTTTATTTTCAAGTGTAATAAAACAAAACCTCTAGTGAAGCAAGAAACTAGACTTAAAATACTTGGTAAGATTTTGTGTTTTTGCAGTTTTCACACTGACCATTTTCCTGTCAATTAACTATCAAATAAAAAACAAAAAGTGTGTTTATGGACATTCAAATACAATTAGTTCTGTTTTCTGAATAGAAACGCTACACCTGGTCAACCTGTTTGAGGTCTTTGTAAAGAATTTCTCAGGTTTATGGGGAGGAAGGGAAGGGTGTGTGTGTGTGTGAGTGTGTGTAGAAGAACCTACTTGAAACATGTCTGTGTTGATGTCATGTGTGTACTCCACAATGACAGAGTGGCTCCGTGACAGTGTGTAGGAGATGCTGTGCTGGCTTTTGTTGCTGAGAGCCTGCCAACAGGAAGGTCAAAGGTCACTGCATGGTATTATGATGTGTCCCACTGATATTTTTGGGTGGAGAAAAAACATTTTAGGGTAACTACCTTTGACACCAGTGGTGTTGAGACATTGTGGATAACATCTGGCTTGACCCCGTTGGCTTTAGGTCTCTTATAAAGGGCAAGGCGACTTCTTCTACGACCTTTGTCACCGTTGGCCAGCGACCCATTGTGGCTGGGAGGAATAAGAACAAGAGATTTAATATGTAACACTATGATTGAGTCCAGTTCAATTCAGTTTATTTATATAGCACCAATTCACAACACATTTCAATGCATTTCACAGAAAAACAGTCATTAGTCCAAAGTTGCTAAAACATAACAGGATGAAAGCAATTTGAGTTCAGGCTGTGGTAAACTTAAATAACTTAAATAAAAATAAATCAGGATGTTATATCGTCTGTCCATCTTTTCCTATTTATAAGAAGGATTTAGACTTAAAGGTTTAATATTTTGCCATTCCTACATTAATCACCTACAGACAGATACTGAATCTGAATGTCGAACACTGTAGTTGTTTTACATATCTGAATCATTTAAATAACTGTACAGTATGTCTCATTTTCAAACAATAAACTTCATATGTGCAAGCAGAAAAATTGATTAAATACCTTTTGATTATAGCAATACTACAAACAATGTCAAATTAATCCTCAAATCTGCTAGTCACAGTTATTCCACTACAGCAATAAAACAACAATAACCTTAAGAATGAGTTATGGAAAAACTATCATCACTTCTACTGAATATAAGTTCAGATAACTTTACTGCAGCAATAAGATCCAGGTTTCAGTTCTTGCCAGAAACGGTGCAGTGTGAATTTGTCTCTGGGTTTCCTCCCAAAGTCCAAAATCACAAACATCAGGTTAATGGCAGCAGACTCAACCACCATGCAGGGATTCACATCATGGAATGGTTTCTGTCTTTCCCAGTTCCTCCTCCCAGTCAGCCCAGCATGTCTCCCTTCATCAGCTGAACAGTTTGCTTCTTTATCTTGACCTCTAATCTGAACCCAAACTCTTTTTGCGAACACTTTATTTGAAGGAGTGAGCATAAGACTGTAACACTGTCATGAATATGAAGGAGTCTTCATGAATGTTTATGACTTTTGTTATGAAGTGTCATTCAGTTAATAATGACACGTTTAATGCAACTTTTAGTGCAACTTTGAATTAAAAGTGTCATAATTTACTAAATGACACTTCATGACAACAGTCACAAACATTCATGAAGACTCCTTTATGTTCATATTATGTTTATGACACTGTCATCTCGGTCTGATGCTCATAAAGTGTCACCCTCATTTCTAATCCTGTTTGAAGAAAATAGTTGCTGCCACTTTCAGTTCCACTTCCTGTCTTCATCAGGTCTCACTGCCATCAAAGTGAGACCTGATGAAGCGTTATTAACATTATAAGTGTTAATAATGCTTATAATAATGTTATCACAGACTGAACGTTCCCACTGAGCTGCACAGGGTTTCCTACGTCCCATCAGCATCCTGTGAGGTGATTGGTCCGTTTCTGGAAGCCCCGTCTCACAGTAACTTAGACTAGTCAGCCACTCAGACCCGCCTCAAGAATTAGTCATGAGAAAAAGCGTTTGCTGAGTGTCCGCTGCGCGACCTCACCCCAGGATGATGAGCTCGCCGTACTTGATGGGCTCCTTGTCCTCAGAAATGACTCCGTCGTGTGGCTGTGAGCTGGAGCCCAGAGGGGGGGAGGGCTGGCTCTTGTTGCAGGACGGGCGCAGCTCCAGAGATGGGGGGGGACACAGCGCCTCTGAGCTGCCCTTCAGAACCATGCCCACCGGCCACAACTGGGGCTCGCTGCTGAGGAGCAGGACACAGAGACGGTCACAAAATCATTCCTCCTTCTTTTGAAACACTACAAGCCTATTCACACACTCTAAACTCAACTGCAAATGCAAATGAGAACAACATGATCATTGTAGGAACAGCAGCTGGACCTTCTGTCCTACACACACACACACACACACACACACACACACACACACACACACACACACACACACACACACACACACACACACATTACTGAGTCACCTGGCTCCTCTGACTTCAGTTTGAGAGTCAAAGCTCAGTCCATGTGTCTGTGAACAGATTCGGTTCGGCCCTGAATGTCCAACACTATTAATAATCAGAAGTGGGCAAAACCACCTACACATTGAAAACAGAGCAGAGCATCACAGAGCTCTCACTCTTTGTTCTCTCTTTGAAAAGGTTAGGTAACCATCCTGTGATTGTTAACTGCACATCCCAAATTTGGGCATCCTCTCTGTTTTCTAATTCGTGGTCAGTGTTCAGAAACAGTCTGAAGTCTTTAAGTAGAACCAAAAACATGAATAAAGGCGGTTTTGGACATGTGTCACACACAGTGGTGGCTGTTTTACTTCAGAGAAACTCAGAGGATGTGGACAAATGAAACACACCTCTAAATAAAAAAACAGGGATTTACTAAGAAATGAGTCAGCTTATAGAAAAGGATTTGGGACAGCATTAAAAGTCGTCCCAACCTGTCTGAAGAAATGTGTTGAAGTCTTCATAACAGGCTTCATTCACCAACACGACACACTAGAGAATATTCCTAGAGAATATTGGAAAAAATCATTACATGGACAATGGTCTCTTCAGGGGTCCAGTCTTCTAATACTGTTTTCATCAAAGTAGAAGTTGAGTATTCACTCATCTGTGGCCTTTTCACAGAAAACTTCCCCAGCCGGGGAAGTTTCTTCTTTGAGATAAGAGAAATCGTTCTTTAGGACAGATTTCTCTTGTTGGGTCCTGTCTTCTAATGCTGCTTTTGTCAGAGCAGATGTTGAGCTCTTAGATTCGGTGGTCTGCTTTTCATCATAAACTTCCCCAGCAGGGGAAGTTTGTTCTTTAAGAATAGATAAATCATTCCCTAGGACGATTTCTCTTGATGTGTCCGGTCTTCTAATGCCGCTATCTTTAGAGCAGAGTTTGAGCTCTTAGACTTAATGGTCTGCTTTTCATCGTAAACTTCCCCAGCTGGGGAAGTTTGCTCTTTAAGATCAAGATCTTCAGTCCCAGTCTTCAGTCCCTGCTCTTGGACTCAATGGTCTGCTTTTCATCCTAAACCTCCCCAGCCGGGAAAGTTTAGGATCAAGATGCAATCTTGATGTGTCCGGTCTTCTAAGAACACGTCAAGGACACACCTCTGCTCTATCTTTAGAGCAAAGGTGGAGATTGATGTTTTGAGCGCCTCTTTTTCCTCCTTATTGCTCCAACCCTTCTCAATCTATGAACCTTAGGAGGATTGCCGAAATCGTCCTCGTCATCATCATTATCAGACAGACCCGAATGATCCCTCTGTTTGCTGTGGCCTGAACCAGTCGGGGCTGAGTTTTCCTGTGACGTTGGCTTCACAGCTGGAGACGGTTTAAACAGATACGCATCAAAATCGTCATAATCATTTTTATCTTCGTAACAGCTCATGTCGAATGTAATTCCAGGAAGAATCTTGTTAAACAGCTTTCTCACGCCAGTTGTTACCAAAAAGCCTGCTCCAGCTGAGAAGGGGAAAAACAATGTCGTGAAGACAATCTTTTCCATTGTAAAAATCTTGTTCGAACACCCTGCTAACACTTGAAGAGATCCTTGGAAATAAAGTCCTGTTTTGAGATCAAAGCATTCATAACCTCAGATGTTCTTTGATCTATGTCATAGATGAGGTCATAGCCACAATGAGTCACTGTAGATCTGGGGGAATGTCTTGCTTCTGATTGTTGCTATGGAAACGGTCAAATCAGTTTTGCATGACTGAAACTATTAACCCTTTGCAACTGTGTCACTTAATCATTCGAGGGTCCGTGATGGACCTAAATCATTATTTTAAGAAGGATTTTTCATCATTCTATCAGATTTAAAATTTTGAATCATATTTAACTTAAAAATATTTTAAAAGTAAAATTAAATGTATATTACAAACGTTTGCTGCTGCTGTTGTAAATTGTGACAAGAAATGTTCCCTGCTTCGAGAAGAGCTACAAAGAAATACTTTTGGTTTAATAGTTTTACACGTTAGCATAGAAATAGAATAAAGGATGATCCGAAAGAAATGATGTTGTCGCTCCATATTTGATGAGTTGCAGGGGCGGATCTAGCGGGGTGGCAGTTGCCACCCCAAACGACAACCTTGCCACCCCTGTTGCCACCCCAGCTTGCGACAATGAATCCAATAAATTGTTATGGCAAATCGGACATTAAGCGCATGAAACTCTTTTTTGACAATGTAACCTGACATATATACTGCCACCCCTGAAAAAGTCCCTGTCACCCTCTTGCCACCCCATAAATATTTTTCTAGATCCGCCCCTGCTGAGGGCTTATTTACAAACCATTACATGAAATAATTATCCAGAGTTAATAACAGTGGATGATTAGCTGGGCTTTGAATGATAAATATTAAGTAGCAAATAACCAAGAAACTAACAGGTTGTTGTTCAAACATGAAATGATTTTCATAATGAGACAAAGTGTGTTTAAGCAGTGACATGGGGTCACAACCTGATAACTTTATACTCTTCAGAAATACTTCCCAGCCTCCTCATCCTGATGCAGCAGGCTGAAGATCCAACATGTTCTTCAGGTATCACTTTGATTCTGAACCATAGCATGAAAGGCTTCTGGACTCAGGCAGAACAAGATGGCTGAAATCCTCACACTGGCCAGAACAGAGCAATGCTTTATGTTAGATGGTTCACAGGAGACCAGTGACATTATTCCTCCTAGATTTTTACTAAGTCAGGGCATGATCCAAAACATGTGGATGCAGTCAGAGCCAACACCAGGCCCAACAGAACCTCCGTTCAGCCCAGGAAGCGTCACTGGATCCCTGGGCGGAGAGCCGGTCAGAGCTAAGGGATCTCCGGTCACAACACCAGCAATCAAAGAGCAGCGGTGGATGGACACAAAGGAATGAAGGCACTAAAATCTACATTTGTTTTTCTGTAATTCTGACAGGTAGAGGCCAAGAATCCTGAAAACAGAGATCTGCATCTGTAGGCACTAACAGTAAAGGAGCCATTAATTCAATTCAGTTCATTTATTTAGCTCCAATTCACAACAAACGTTTCAAGAGACTGTGCAAAAAAAAAGTCATTTCAATTCAAACACAATTGAATCCTAATTATTAGTCATTGCATTAAGTTCAGATTATTATTCAAAGTAGGTCCAAATGTTTCTGAGCATCAAGTCATTGACCTGCAGCTTCAGTCATCCTGGATGACAACATAGAGACAATCACTCTGTTGAGTCGTTGACTTTACACCAATCCCTAATACAGACCATGCATGTAGTGACAGTGGAGAGGAACAACTCAGGCTTTAGATTCAGCTTCTCAGGACTGGAAGAAAAACAGCATGCAGAATAAAAACCGTCTCCAGTCGAGCTTATCACAAAGAAACCTTCAAGTCCAGATCAGATCAGAACCCTGCTGATAGACCTAAAGCCATGGTTACAGCTGGACTGTCAGCCCACACTGAACTGGCTGTTTGTTCAGTGAGCAGAGCAGAAACACGCCCCCTGCTGTTGGAACAGCGTTGGTTAGATTGCACCGTTCTGATAGGCTGACTGTAGTCTGCATCACCTCTCCAACCTCGAGCATCAGATCTGTGCTGTCTGCAGGAAATGAGACAAAAAAATCAGTTTCCTGTTTTGTTTCAGTTTTGTAGAGAAAATGTTCCAGACCAGAAAGAAACTAACACCAAACCTCAACTTAACCTTATCAATGTAAGGTACACAGCTTACATTAGAACTGAGACACCTGACCGGAGTTTAAACATTATCTGTCTGTGATGACAGACTGCAGACAGGAACTCAGTGAGGCATTTTCCTGAACATCAGCAACTTTGTAGGTAATATCAAATCTGTCATGGAAATTTGGTTACAGAAATAAAAACCTTATTTCCTCCAATGAGCTCAGTTTGTCTCCCTGCTGTATTTCACTGATGTCTTTTTGCACAGTAAATATTCCAGCTGAGCTGAATAAATTCCAAATATTGTATGAGAGCAAAAGAAATACACCCTGCATAGAGGAGTGGATGTTGACAACAAGAGAACAGAGGGAGCAGATTTAGAGGTGGGAGTGAAAACAGGAGAGGTGGGAGTGAAAACAGGAGAGGTGGGAGGCCCAGGAGGTTCAGCTTTGGTGGGAAAAAACCCAAAAAAGCTTGAATCCATCCATGGACAGAGATGATGGAAGAAGAGAAGGAGAGGAAGTAGCGTGTATGTGTGTGTGTCCAGATTTGGCAGGCTGATGGACTGCCTATGCTGTGCCCACCCATATTCTAACGAAGCCACAGTCCCACTGTGTGGGCAGGAAGCGACAGACATGGAGAAGCTGTCTGATGGAGGAAGAGGAGAACACAGAGGAAGAGTCTGCAGAAGCAGAGGAGAAAGGCGAGTTCTCGCTCAAAGACACAATCTAGAGAACATTTTGATCCTTTTCATCCACCCTTTCAAGTGGATTTATTCCCGTTAGCATCACTTCCTGCTTCATTTCCAAACAGAATCTTCCTGCTAACTCCACCCACAGCTCCACCTTCACAGCACTCAACCATCAGCTGCAGGTTTTCACGGCTGCGGCCATCACTGTGACCTTCAGAGCTTTTGGATCTTCTCTGCAGTTTTATGGCTGCTGCTTCTGCAGAGAACCGAATCTAGAAGCATAGATCTAGATTTACCTCCCTTCTGATTCCACATGAGCTTCCTTCAGTAGATGACTGGCCAGTGGAGCCACTGCTCCTCTGATCCACCTCCAGGCTGATAGATGGAGAGTTTAACTTAACATTACTCTGCAGGACCTGACAGCAATTAACTTCATGCCGTTAATAAACATCAAATATATCTCTATGTCTTCACTTAGCTTATTAATAAAAAACATCTTCAATCCCCATGATGTGAATATAAACATGATCTTCTTGTGAAATGAAACTATCTTACATCCACCCTGTGATACAGAGATGAGGAGTCTTCAGTCATTTGTCCTAAAGCTCATATCTACCTCCCATTTTTACACAAAGGTTCTGCTGAGTGGATATAAGTAGTCAGTCACTCAACTCCAGTAGATCGGCTCATAATCCCACTCAGAATCAGGACTGGAAGATTCTGTTACTCCTGATCTTGGGTAACGTAGAAATCGTTTTTAGATCTCAGAACCCTCCAGTGTTCTGAGATTTATGTCATCAGTGCAAATGGCAACATGGCAAAAAAATGAAATAAAAACGTTTTCATAGTTTGAGCAACGCAGTCTGAAGGAAATTTGTCCTGATAATGATCAGAACCCATTTTTTATTAACAATAAAGATGGGATAGATTTACTCTGATTTACCTTTTCATGCAAATCACTCACTGTGAACCTGAACATGTCGAGTGGATCTGATTCTGACCACAGTAACTGTTGTAAAAGTACAGTGCTGCAGAAGATAAAACTCTTATACATCTAGTAAACGTTACTCTGCACACAGGCTCAGTTGTTCTGTTTTGCAGTGCAGTGCATGTTCCACAAACTGGTGACCCTCAGTGGTTTGACTGGCCGCTAGCTTCACAGGAAACCTTCTGCAGTCTGCTCTCTTTATTCAAGCAGTGTTAAATATGTGATGTACTGCGAGGAAATTCCACAGAATCTCCCTTTAGTGGATCCAGCAAATATTTTTTGTATTACAGAACATCATCCTGTTTCTTTTTACCTTTCTCACTGTCTGCAGGGCAGGTGGGAAAGGTCAAAGGAAACAGAGGCAAAAAGGAGGAGATAAATTGATCACCTTCAGGAACGAATGATCAGGTTGTGTTTTGTGAGAAATGAGCTTTAACTTCAACAAAACCTGTACAGCTTTTCTCCTTGTGTGGAAGAAGTTCTCTATTTTTGTCACCGTATTTCCCGTCATCAGTCTGAGCTTTAAGTCCATGTGAACCAGTTCAGACATGACAGCACAAGAAAGGACAGCTACATGATTTACACGGTCATGTAACAGTGTCTGTCGACGCCTCGGTCCACAACCAGTCTGCTGCCTCAGACAGAACCAGTGGAGGAACCTTCTGCGCTCTGCCCAAGTTTTCAGGGTCAGACTTTCAGGGCTGCACTGCAGCAAATATTAGCTGCCGTGTTCCCAGAGGAACATTCCACTTCCACAGCAGAATTGGTCCGGGCAACAAGTCCAAAACTGGTGAAACAAGCTAACAGTATCAGATCATATTAAACTGCATTGTGAAGCAGAACTAGAGGGATGTGAATAAAAAGGGACACTGATACAGGGCAGAGTCTTCAGAGCTGAGGGTGGAACAGGTTGGCACAATCAGAGTAAATATGGACTAACTGCATGGATGTGTGAATGTGTTTTTTTTCAAGGTGGACTGAGATCATCGTTGAAGAATCAGATATACAAGTTAGAATTTTACTGTAAGTGTTCATAAATACACCAGATCAAAAGTATACATACATCCCAGTTAAAGTTACCAAACCTGCAGCCATAACCTGCTGCTGGTCGAGTTCAAGTTAACAGAAATGGATTTATCTCCTGTTGGTCCAGCTGAGCTTCCCTGGACCGTTTGTTGTTTTGCTCTTTACTAAAACAAAAACAAAGAACAGGCTTAAGGATTTGCACACTTTGTGCAACAACCCAAAAAGACTTGCAGCCAAACAACCCCACAGCATCATGCTGCCTCCGCCATGTTTGACAGTTGGTTCAGTTTCTGAGGTCAAATCTTCACATCAATTCAGTTGGTGGGCAAACAGCCTAGACATCTAATTCTTATTTATATAAAGAAATATATAGTGAAATTAATGCCATTATGTAGATAATCTCACATTGAAATACTTGCATTCAAACTTGACCCAACTAATGACACAAAGTTAAAGTTAGTCTATAATGCAATATTTATCTAAAGAGGTCCAGCAGACTGTCGAATTCATAACAATCCCTCCCAATTAACAAATACGACAACAGTTGATAGCTGGTTGCATTAATCCCTCAGACTGCACAAGCACTGTGGACTTTACTGTAACAGGAAGAAACCTCCAGCAGAACCTGGATCAGTGTGAGCAGCAAACAGCTGGGTGTTTGAGAAGACAGAGCATGAAGACAGAAACCACAGAACACAGATCCAGGATCAACTGTTAGACTCTGAGCCGATAGAACAATCCATCATATGAAGCTACTGCTACATAAAGGCAGCACTTTGATGCCGTTGTCCTGGAGATACATTATGAAACAGAAGGACAGAGAGAGGTTATGTTCACAGCAACAGCTCTGACATTTAGTGACATAGTTAACTAGCAGAGATGAATATTTAGCCAACATGCTAATTCACGTGCCATTAAGTGGAATTGGACTATCAAAATAAAAATAGTTAATTTTGTTATCATTATTATTACAGCGTGACTTTACAAGCGGCCCCCATAACAAAGCAGCTTAGCTTGCTTATGCCTGAGGCCGACTAGAAACAACAGAACCGTGACGAGCAGCTCACAGCACCATGAACTCCTGACCTGTGTGACCCTGAACGCATCACGTCCTGCTGTCAGAAACCGAACCTAAGGTCTAAATGAGATCCAGGCCCAGAGGAGCCAGAACCAGAACCAGAACCAGAACCAGGCGGCCAGGAGCAGCTTTGGTTTCCTCCCAGCAGGACTGAGACTCCATGAGTCATTACTCAGCAAACCGGGCTGTTTGGAGCAGGAGCACGAAGAAGCTGCCGCTACCTTGAATCTGCCATTTTGAGCTGCCGTCCCGCCACAGCCCGTCCTCCTCCATCCGGCCTGGAACCATCTAGAAGGCCGGAAACACCTCAGCAGGCCGCTAATGCGCCACACACGGGAGATTCGTTTCGCCGTAAAGAGCGTCTCTTCTCCACGTATTGTTCCCGCCTGCGGCGTCTGGCTGCGGCTCGTCTTTCCCCATGACAGCCTCCCTCTTCCTAGAAACACAGTCCGACTGGGACCGAAGGCCGGAGACAGGAAACGACCACAACCGGAAACCGACACTTGTTCTGCCTCTCGGTGGAGAAATGAAGCAGCATCTCGGGATGCTGGAGACGTGCGCAGAGCCTGGGGACTCCATCACACACACACACACACACACACACACACACACACACACACACACACACACACACACGCGCGCGGGCGCGCGAACAGTACACCCTTACGCAAAAAACCCAGCTGATCAGCCATACATACTGACGATGATGATGATGATGATGATGATGCAGAGGCTCCCGGACCTGGTTCAGATCTCAGCCGTCACAATACGGTCACAACAGAGAGGATGGAGAGGAGAGGAGAGGAGAGGAGAGGAGAGGAGAGGCTGCTGAAGGAGCAGCAGCCCGCCAACAAAGAGCAGACACCAGCCTCCATCACCTCCATCACCTCCACATCATCCTCTCAACAACAGGAAAACACACAACTCGGCCCCTTCCTGCTCCTGCGATCATTCTAAAGACATGAAGCTCCAGCCCGGGGTTCGTACCAGCTGTCTGCCAGTGGAGATCCAGTACCGGTTCGGTTCTGTGGGATTCCTTCTGCGGGTAGAAGAGAAGGCGGGATCCGTCTGTTCCTGCACAGCCTGGATCCAAACGAACCAGAGGGAGGAAGGATGAGAGGCGGAGGAGGATCAGGGCGTCAGGCGCGTCATCGCCTCCATCAGGAGACACGTCCGCTGCTCCCGGATGTTATCAGACAGCCAAACTCCTCCTTCCTGCACTGTCCTCCCCTCTCCGCGTCCGACATCCGTCCGGGATGAATAATGGCGGAAAACACCCAAACGAGCAGCGTCGAACTCTACGGATCCCGATGCGGGACGTTTAAAGAACCGCAAACATCGGTGAAGGTCCGCAGTTCCATCATGTACCAACACCATGACCCCAGAAAAGACACGTCAGAGTATAAACAGGCATAGCCAAAAACCTCACTCACACACACACACACACACACACACACACACACACACACACACACACACACACACACACACACACACACACACACACAAACACAACTCTGGACCACCAGAGGTCAATCCAGCACCGTTTTACTATGACTAACAGGTTAAGATGTGGTGAGTTTATTCTAGAGATGCACTGATGTGAACATTTGCCCTGATATTGATATCCCATCATTTTTAGTGCTGTTGTGGCCCATGACCAATATTTACTTACATTATATTTCATTACCCTTTCAAACACTTCAGATGATCTTGTTTCTTGCTCTTGGACATCTTGGATCATCCTTCATCGTAACTAAAATATCCTCAGGAACAGATTTAAACTCATCTGTTCGTCTTTCACAGACAGTCTGGGTGGAGGCTGGTTCTACTGGACTGACTCCATGGCAAAACTGGAATCAAAGTTTGTTCCGGGATAAAAATCAGTGAAAACTGATCATAATCTCTTAAGTGTCATTTCAGAAAATTCAACCTAGAATTATATTAAGCAAATTTCATCTTAGCACATTTAAAAAAAATAAGAATTTCCATGCCGAGTGGGTTTCTGGATGTGAAATATTCACTATGTGCAGATGGAAATAATCCTCAGAGCAGGATTGTAGTGCATGTAATCCATGACAGATATTTACTACTTTAATGTAAGAAAACAAAGTACAGAGAGAAAACAATTCAAAAACACTAGATGGTACAGATAAGCCAAAAGAGTGGACACTTCCTGCAGGGTGACGACTGTAGAGAGAAAAGCAGAGTTTGGACTAACATTTCTTGGCTTCACTGTTTCCCAGAGAAACGCTGCTGCTCCTCTTACTCTGGAAACACACTTCTGGTTGGTTCAAGGGTGGCAACAGGACGCCTCCATCTTTCCATGTCCAACACAACGAAGCACAACACTTTCCACCATCAGTACCAGACAGTACCTGGTTGCTCAACTACGACTGGAGAGACTCAATTCTGTTCAGAGGTTACTCAGTGTTGAAAACAGAGTAAATGTCCATGATGGTCCATGATGGTCCACTCAGTCCGTTCAGGTGGGCGAGTGTTTATGATTGGTTGGAACCTGAGGCGATATCTTCATCATCAGGTGGACAGGCAATAAAATCCGCCAACATGGAGGCCATCGCTTCGTCATCCTGCTGGAGACAAACTCCAATCATTTATCATCATATTCAAACATACAGAAAAACAAAGTCGGCTAGGAAACCTTCAGGTCTAAACGCAGAAACTGACCTGCAAACAATAACTAATGTTTCTGGACGATTAATCCTCCCAGAGGTTATCGTGATAAACGATAACATCATTGTTTTGAGACAATTTGCCAGTAATGATAATAACAGCGTAATAAGGCAAGAACACATGCACAAAGATCCATAAACATTAAATTCTAATGAGCATTTAATATTGGAACTGGAAGACCTTTGAAATATCAAAAATAAATCAACCAAACAACAGAAACTTAATAAAATGAGTTAGGAAGTCTCTAGAAACAAAATTAAATTTTTTTTATTTGAGACCAAATTTCCAGACTGAAGACTTTAACATCCAGTTTTTGGTAGAAAATGATAATGAAATAATAAACGAGTCTTTCTGACGTCCAGAGCCAAACCCAGTCCAGCTGCTGGACTGAGTGACTTTAATGTTTTAGTTCCAGCTGCTGTTTTATCCTCCATGGAAATATTATCACACAGTTTGGAGACATTTAAGGTGGAATTTTAAAAGAATTGTAAAAGAAGAAAAGTTTATTAAAACATATAGTGTAATAGCTATTAATATCTAAAACTTGTGAAATATGACCAACATTTATTGTTCTTTACCTTTTTCTTTCCAGGACTTGGTCCTGCTTCGTCCTCTATGTCCTCCTCTCTCTTCCGCTTCATCCTTTTCTCCTCCTCAGAATTACTCTCTTCTTCTTTTCCTCCTTCAGGTTTGGTCCATTCTGCTCCAGTTTCATATCGTTGCTGCGTGTCGGTCTGATCGTGTTGAGGACCAGGAGGAGCAGCGGGATTCTCCTCGCCTCCTGATGCTCCTGCTGCATCTTCCTCCTCCTGCACAACGATTGGCTCTTCCTCCTCCTGAAGCTCCGCCTCCACCGCCGCCTCATCTCCCTCACCAGCTTCCTGTTCACATTCAGCCACAGACTCCTGTGGAATGGGACAGAACTTAAGACGGAACGCTTGGCTGCCTGATCACAAAACGCTGAGTAAATAATAAAAACGTGACACACTGAGTCCACCTGTTTGGTTTAGAATCGAGATTCTTCTGGAAGAGAAAATCTGCAGCTGATGGACTTGTTCCATTTCAGAACGATGCAATGTGGCGACTGCAAGTATTAATGCTAAATGCTAACATTTGCCTGTTTTGTGTTGCAATAACCATTTAGTGAGTTTCTGTAGGATTTCTTCAAACTGTGTAAACTGTTAACTTGAAGGATCAATAAGGAATTTATTCTTTTGGGATGCAAGTCCATCTTTCAGTCTCAATGATCTGCTAAACCTTCCTTGCGACTCTTAGCAGATTTAGATTTAAAATAATTTTTATTCAACCATACAGTTTGTTTCTGACTAAATGAGGCAGGTATTTTCTAAAAGACAGTAAAAAAGTAAAAATAGAAACAGTTTGGAAAAAATGTTTTTCTTTTTTGAGAAGTTTGGAGTTAAAGGTCATGCTGGGGTTACACAGACGTGTAACAACCCAACTGGTCTTGCTGTTGCTCACTAGGTTTTTCCACATGATTTGTTGCATTTTGCTGAATTCTTCTGATAATCATTTAAGTTTCTATAGAACTTTATTTACAAAGGCTCTAAACAACAGAGGCTTCTTCAGAACCACTGGAATACTGACTGCTACAGCAGAGCTTACCAACAACTTAGAAGAAAAGACATCTTTTCTTCTAACATCTCATGCCCCTGTGGGGGTCCAGGTCTGGAGCCTACCTGCTGACTGTGAGCGGTGGGCTCCTCCTCCTCCGAGGCGCCGGTGGGCGGGTTCTGCTGGTGGTTCTGGTCCCACTGTGTGAGCTGGTCCTGAAGCTCCCCTGCTGCCTGCGCAGCCTCCTGGCTGCTGTCTGCCCTCTCCTCCAGCGCCCCTCCAGTGACACACAGGATCTGAGGCATGCTGGGGTCGTCCATGCGCTCGCTGTCCTCCTCCCTGTCCCCCCTGTCCCCCCCCTCCTCCCCGTCTCTTGCCTCTTCCAGAACTCCGATGCTCTCCACCTCCTGGACCTTCATCCTCTCCTCTCCAAACAGAGCTCTGCTGCTCTGCAGCTCCTCTATGCCCCCCTCCGGGTTAAACCCCGCCCCCTCTCCCTCTTCCACTCTCAGAGCCTTCTCCTCCTCCTCCTCCTCCTCCTCCTCCTCCTCCATGGTCACCTCCTCTGACTTGTCCTCTGATCCCTCCAGAGGAGGCATGTCCCCATCTTCATCCTCTTCTTCCTCTTCCAGCTCTTCAGCCTCCTCATCATCAAAGTCCTCGTACTCCTCCCCCTCATAAAAGTCCTCACTGCCTTCTTCCTCTTCCTCCTCCTCATCCAGACCATCCTCCTCATCCTCCAGCTCTTCATCATCCTCCATGTCCTCTTCATCTTCATCATCGGTGCTGTTTATGTTGATGACGGCCGAGTCCTGGTTGCTGGGTGGAGCTGAGGGTGGGTGCTGGTGGAGGTGGCGGCCCTGCTGGGCCAGCTGGTTCTGCAGCTGCACCTGAAGCGGCATGGCCATGGAGCCAGGGGGCCCCTGGGGCCCCTGGGCCTGAGGCTGCAGCAGCATCTGCTGCAGCTGGGGCTTGACCGCCACGGGGTCCACCAGGCCACCAGCAGGAGTGGGGGCGGAGCCGGGGGTCAGTGATGTCACCAGGGAGACCACCGAGCTGCTGGAGGGGGGGAAGGAGTTGGTGGAGGTGCTGGAGTTGGGGCCCAGATCGTTGGGCAGCGACGTCACGTCCAATGAGGCTGAAGCTGCTGAGCTGGGAACCATGGCGACAGTGTCTCCCCCTGGCAGGTTGGCGCCGGCCCCCACCGCAGCAGACAGCAGGTTCTGGGAGCCAGGGGTCGGATCGTCCAGCTGGCTATCGGCTCCCAGCATACCTGGTGGGACGATGACCACGCTGTCGTCCGAGTCGCTGGCCAGAGAGATCTCCACATCCTCTGCCTCTTCTTTGTCGTAGCGGACAAACACAGGCCTCTGGCCATCCAGAGGCCCCAGTCCGGCTGGGTCCAGCTGCGGTTGGCCGTGGGGGGACAGCAGGAGGTCTCCAGGGGCCGAGGCGGGGCCCTGCCCCGGCAACCCTGGAACCAGGGACATATGGTTCTCCAAAGAGCCCAGCAGAGAGTTGGGGCCCAGGCTGAGCGGGTGACGGGCGGGGAAGGGCGGTCCGGGCGCGGGGCCGCCCAGCAGGGTGGGCAGAGCCAACCTAGGGGCAGGGCCCGGGCCGGACAGGACAGAGGGCGTGGGGGGGGCCTTCAGGGCGAGAGGGGGCAGTGGGAGGGCGATGGATGGAGTGCGGGGATGGAGGAGGGAGTTACAGACGATCAGAGCCTCAGAACAGAAAGACGAAACCTGATGGGGGGAGAGAGGAGGCAGAGCGGTCAGTCAGCCTGAAACCACTTCAAACAGCAGAGAGGAAACGTCTGCTGATGGCTCAGCTGTACACCTGGACACCTGTGTCCAGCTGTGTCCCAGTGTGGAAACCAGAGCAACGTTTCTCTCTCTCATCAGTTTGGTGCCACTGTGGTACATGACAAAAACAGTTTTTTCAGGTACCTTGAGGTTGCGGTCCAGGCGGCCATTGCTGAGGATGGACACGGCGCAGGTCAGAGGCGGAGGCCAGGATGGAGACGGGACGAGAACCAGGGCCAGCAGCAACCTGCAGGTTAACACAGGAAGAGGCTTTGGCAGAGAGGATTCTGGGAAACTGGATCAGACAAGGACAGACTGGGAACTTGGTGCAAACCTGGAAGGCTGATGGCAGACAGACACCGTTTAATACATCAGTCCAATAAGTAAAAATGTGACCATGTTGACAGGCAATATGTATTCGAATATTTTTGCCATTTCTGTTTCTTGATAGATACAGCACGGAATTGTGGGTAGTTTAACTGAAGCAGAGAAACAATGTCAGTGGTGTGGTCATTTTTTCAATGTGTTAAAGGGCAGAGAAATTATTTATATATAACTGATGGCCATATATTAAAAGCATTGGCTGATACTGATGAAGATATTATCAGGCAACAGCATTTGCATCCAAAGAAATAAATACTATGTATAATATTGTATTTCTTTGGCCATTTAAACAGACAGCTTCCAATTCAGTAGTCATAAAGTTTTGACTCATTCTGGACATGTTTTTATTTATTTTAGACGTACCTGTAGAGTTGACGGCGGGTCAAGGCGCTGCTGTACTGTCCACTGATCCCCCCTACAGACTCGCATGCAGCGATGCTGCTGGTCTGCTGCTGCTGGAGCCGCACACACAGCGGCAGAACCACCTCATGGAGGCGCTGCAGGCAGACGGGACAGACCGAGTGAGGGAGGAAATCCAACAACATCCCAGCAAAACGTTCATTTCTCCAAAACACCTGACATTATTCCAGATAGTTTAACAAAAAAAAAGGTTACCAACAGTCATTAACGTCACTAAACTACTAGTTAACTAGTTTAGCTGTTTGGCTTCATTATCCTGTCAGCTTCAGTTAGAGAAGGATTGACTTTCACAGCACAGCAACATTAAACTTCATCCTTTGAAGAATATTTTGTTAATGTTTTAGATCAAACGCTTTGTTCAGATCATTCTGAAACCTATGGAATTATCAGCCTTTTAAAAATACACCTGAAGACGAAACTTCTTCAGATGTAACTTTAGACTAGTAAATAGATGAACTTGACCAGAGCCAACATGTTGCAGTTCTAGCAGGTTCTTACTTTGTGTATGTCATTCTTTAGAAGCGTCCCACTGGTCTGTATGATGCGTCTGAGAACTGGAAAAAAGAAAGAAACAGCTCAGAGCCTGTGAGCAGAACAGAACCCGACCTGATCCAGGCTCTGAAGCGGACGCAGCAGCTGACCTTTCAGGGCTGACAGGCAGGTGTCCTGGTTGGAGCCTGGGTCTCCTTTCCTCTGGAGCGACGCCCCCACCGGGTCGGCCATGACCAGCTGCTTCGTCCTGCGAGGGCCAGGCTTCCCTCCAGGAACCACCTCGGCCGACAGCCCCGCCCGCAGCTGGAGGACACCTTAATCACGGCCTGGTTTCATCTCAGATTTCTTCATTCAATGTGCAAACTCGTCTGACCTTGACCGATTCTGCTCCGGGTGTGATGTCGGCCAGCAGGTGGGTGAACAGCAGCTCTGCGTGGCTGGAGGCTCCCTGGAGAACATTAGCTGAAGCTCCAACAAGCTGCAGCCACAGGTCCAAGGTTCTGTACACTGAGACTCGCACCGAGCTGCAAAAGACAGTCCAAGAGTTAGATACTGTCAGCTCACACTGTACCTGCAGCTCACTGATCCACACCAAGATCAACGCAGCCATCTCTGAATATGAGTGACATAGAAAAGACATTCTGTCCAGCTGTCAGCTACAAGGCCAGAAAACCAACGAGGAACCAAGTATTCAGGGTACCTGGGGAAAATGAACTGGTTTTACATCTTAAACTGGTTAACTCTCCATGATAAACTTCATATATTATTGAATATCCAGGAAAATCATTACGGAGCTGAACCTGGACTGGCCTTGGCAACACAGCCAGAGGAATTCAGACGCAATTGAAAAAAATAAATAAAAATTAAATGGAGGAACCTGGAAACGATCTGAACTGTGATGACAGAAACAACTGAACAATAAGGAACAAAATTATTCTAGTATTAATCTGTACGGCTCTGAAAAAATATGTTAAGCATGGGAATAAATTCATAATAGAGAAAAAAATGAATTGGATGAGAAATAAGTCGCTAAAGTTGCCATAGTACTAGAAAAAAGTAATAATGCAAGAATGAAGTCATGATAATAGAAAAATGAAATAGCAATTTTATGAAAACTACATAAAAAATACAAAAAATTGAAATGAAGAATGTCGAGTATCTTGTGAAATTATACTTTATCTGTTTTACCATTAGGACATAATTAATATTTTTAATACATCAGCATCAAGTTATTATGAGCAGCAGGACTCTGATGTAGAAACAACAGTCTGTCTGGAAAAACAAGCCGAGCTGCTCTGGTCCTGATAACTCAACAAACATCTTTATTCTACTAATATTATTCATTTATTATCATACTATGACAACTGTTCTATTGTTAGTAATTATAAAAATAATGGCCTCAGTCTGGACCCAGTCTGTTTCAGCTAAAGTAGGGTAGATTTATTGTGAATTTGACTCCACAGCAATAACCAGGATTCTGATTGGTTGTCTGTTAATCTGGATGTGATGCGTTCATGAGGAGAGCTGAGGCTGAGCCGACCTGTAGGCTCTCTGCTGACCAATGTTGGCTTCAGGTAAGGCCGTCCAGGCACACAGCGTCTGAGAAAACAGCCTCTGGATTACAGCAGCGTACTGCACCATGCCACTGCGCACTCTGAAACACACACATCACCACCTTTAGCTACACCCCACTCTTTTAATACAGAATATAGCTTAACATGTTGTGATTAATATTGATGGTGAAAATAATTTTAGAACTGATTTTATTTTTATTATGTACAAAATTGTTCTAAAATTCACCAAAACTCTGAAGATCAAGGTAGAGGACAGACAGGAGTGTGTGAGTGTTTGTTTGTAATATCTTGTTGGGGACCATTTTCCTGACACATACTACACTGTGGAGTCCCACAAGGCTTCGGTCCCCACAAGGAGACTGACCACAAGGGGAAACACTGTGGTCAGGGGTTGAGTCCGGAGTTAGATTTAGGACTAAGGTGTGAATTGAGTTTTGGTTACTGTTAGGATAAGGGTAAGGTTTAGACCAGGAGTGGACCATCCTGGTCCTGGAGGTATGGTGTCCTGCAACTCTTAGACGTCTCTCTGGTCCAACACACTTGAATCCAGTAGCTGATCCACCTCCTCAGTGCAGTCAGGTTCTCCAGAGTCCTGCTGATGACCTCATTATTTGACTCAGGTGTGTTGAAGTTGAGACACATCTAAAAGTTGCAGTAGTCTGGCCCTCCAGGCCTGGAGCTGCCCACCCCTGGTTTAGGCTGTAGAAATGAATGGAAGTCAATGGAAAGGCCACACAAAGATAGCCACGCAAACATGTGTGTGTGTGCGTGTGCGTGTGTGTGTGTGTGTGTGTGTGTGTGTGTGTGTGTACTCACACTGTGATGAGCTCTGCCAGCACCTCCAGAGTGCTGATGTGAACACTGGGCAGAACCAGCAACCTCAGGCTTCCATCTGCTGTTAAACTCTGACAAACATGACGGGATCAGAATCAATCTGCTAGCTTAGCATCAGGAAGACTTTATGTTTGAAATATGTTTGACATATTTCTCTCAGCTGTTAGATTTTTAATTCTAATGTTGAGTTGTTTCATTGAAAAGACAGCAGTTTCACTAATTCAACATCTTCCAGCTCTCGGTTTCAAACACTGACAGCAGCAAATCTACCATGGAAAATACTGAGGCTTCGTCTCCATGTTTAACATCGGTTTGTCTCCCTGAAACAGTTCAAATTAGATTTAACTTTATTCTCCTCACAACTTCAACCTTATGAAAAGTTGACATCTTATTATCCAAACTAAACTTCAACTACAGTCTATCCACAGAGTATGAAGACAGCACAGGAACACATGATCCACCTGATCACTGCTGATTCACCAGAGATCAAGCCAAATTACAGAAGTTAGTAAAAACGTAGTCAACTTTAATATGAGTTTACTTACTGTAATGATGCACTTAATGCATCATTACAGTAAAACAGTACTGTAGCAGATGTGTGTGTGGCCTCGTTTTGATACAGTGTAGGGACCATTTTTCCTACAAATACTATGTTGTGGGGATCAACTTCTCCTTATGGGGCCCAAAACACAGGGTCCAGAAGGAGCAGAGCTTTGAGTTAGGGCTTAGATCAGGACTAAGGTAGTTTAGGTCAGACTTAGGGTTGGACATGTACTGGTAATGGTTAGGATGTGGAAATGACTGACAAAATGAAAGGAAGTCAATGCAAAGCCCTTGTGAAGATACAGAAACATAGTGTGTGTGTGTGTGTGTGTGTGTGTGTGTGTGTGTGTGTGTGTGTGTGTGTGTGTGTGTGTGTGTGTGTGTGTGTGCTCACCGTGCTCCTGGAGTTGACAGCGAGCGCTCGGCACACCAGGTTGAGGATGGGTCTGACAGGCAGAAGTACGGCTGAGGCAGGATCCGCTCTGACAAGAGGAACAAATCCACAGACATCTCACTCATGACCACTGCTCCTCAGTCATGCTCTCTGTTTTCAAAGTATTTTAATGTAGCGTGACTGAAACGTTTATACTGCTGGTTATGTCAAACTAATCATTTCTGTCAGAAAATCATTTGGGCATTTCAATTCCTTAAAGTATAACCAGGTGGTGAGTAAATGTATTTCATGTTGCTGTATGAACTGCTGCCCTCGGCCTCAGGGTCGGTGTTTCCTACCGGAGTGTGTGTTTCAGCGCCAGGCAGACAGCTGTATATCTATGCTGCAGCTGCAGAAGAAGGAGCGGATCCGTTTGATCAAGATGAGGAAAGGGCAGCTCCAGACTTGGACCCCGATACTGAACTGCTTCATCTGAGAGAAAAACAGAAATCACCCGACACACATTTAAAAATAAATCACAGGTATCTGGAAGATGGAACATATCATCACTGACCAAAAACTCTACCTGTTTCAGAACCTTGGTAGATCTGAGCCAGAATGCCATTGGCTGAGGCCAGCAGACATTGAATCTGATTGGTCCATCCTTCGGCTCTGCCGGTCCCCACCGACCTGTCGGCCAGACCCCCCAGACAGGGCAGGCGGCTGTAGCCCTGACAGGCCATCTGAGAGGAGACACAGTGGCAGAGAGTATGGTAGCCAGGTAACCAGGTAACCAGGTAACCAGGGGATAGGACAGTTCAGGTTTAGCCAGAGACGCACCTCTTGAGTTTTCCTGCTTGTGCTGTCCATTTTGGAGAGGAAATAGGCTCCTAGTTTGTCCTTCAGCATAAGGAAAAGTCAGCATGCGTCAGATGAACAGTTTTTGTTCAACATACCAAATGACACGCAGCAAAGCTAACCAGTCAGTAGGTCTGAAGGAACCAGAGCATTGTGGGATGCCTCACCTTGAGGGAGCCGCAGGCTCTGGGGTAGTAGACCATACAGGCTCTCATCCCCTCCATGGCTGCAAGCTCACACTGACACCACAAACACAACATCATCATTTCCCTGACCCAGAAGCTGCCTCTTCACATCATCTGCTTTGCAGCATGGAAAATTCAAACATTTCACAAGTGCAGTGCAATAAAGACGGGAGATCTCTCCTGAGTCACCTCGGTCTTCAGGCCCAGGAGTGACGTCAAGATGCCGAGGATGGAGTTGAGGCCGACCTCCCTGGCCAGCTCTGATAGCTGACATGAGTACTGCAGCAGGTCCTGCAGGATGCTGACCGCCAGCTGGATGCTCTGACGCGGAGCCTGGGACTGCAGCCGCACACAGCATTGGAAGGTTTGGGTCAGGATTTAAAGGTGCTCACAAAACAGATGAATGATAAAGAACTGCATCCATTTGCAATATACCAGGGCAGGTTGATATGACCCATCATAAATATCCAAGTAATGTAAAATATATGATCTGAATGGTATGATACAGGGTGCAGCATTCTGGTCGTCACTTAAGTCTCCAGAAGGTTTTAACTTCTGTACAGTCACTGTTGTTCAGTGAAAATCTGCTTTTTGAATCCTCTAAATAGGAAATAGTTTTCTCAACACCTCTTCCACAAAAAGTCTAAACCAAACGTCATGTTAGGAAAAAAACAACTTTCGCCTGGTCAGGATATCTCATTCCACCACAGACACTCTGTGGCTTTTAGATTATTTACATTTTAAATGTTGGTAATGATCACCAGTATTCTCAAAAGCAGCATCAATTGTACTTTTACTCCTGTTATCCAGTGTTGTTATCCTGTTACTATTAAATGTTTGAACTTGGAGCAGCTTGATGAGTGTATTTCTGAAGGGTTGCATTGCATTATGGGAGAACGGTTCAATCGCAATGAGGCACTTTATAGAGACCAACCTGACATTTCAACTCAAAATGTAAAGAGCCAAGACTTTCCAAAGGAGGAGATTATATTTCATGTAGCTGAATAAGCCATACAAACAAAGCAGGAAATGTTAAAGTTTAGTATTAATTGAAGACACTTATTGAAAAAAAAACCCATTGGAAAGAGCAGTAACAAAATCTAGAAAAACACCTTCATGTGTTTCCTGAAGAAACACTTCAAAACTTAGAAAGTGAACACATGAAGGTCTCCTCTTCTTTCTGTGTGTGTGTGTGTGTGTGTGTACATGTGTATAATACCATGTGGGGACAAATTTCCTAACACACCCTACCATGTGGGGACCAACGGTAGCCAAGTGGGGACCTAAGCCTGGTCCCCTCTTGGAGAAACNGGGTTAGGGTTAGGTTAGGTTTAGGCTTTAGAAATGAATGGAAGTCAATGGAAAGTCCCCACTTAGATAGCAGCGTAAGACGGGGTGTGTGTGTGTGTGTGTGTGTGTTTTACCTGGATGACCTGCTGCAGTGAGCGCAGCCAGGACAGGCAGTGCTGCTGGAACAGATCACTGGAACTGTCTTTGACCAGCATGGACAGCAGACACAGACCCTCGAACCTATTCAGACAGCAGCACACAGACCCCCAGGTCTCATCACCAACACCGACTGCAACATAAAACTTTATGCTTTTCACCTCTGATCATATTTATGCACTTCTTTGCTGTAAGTATTGGATCCCTCCTCCAAATGAATAAACTCTGGTGTTGGGATCACTTCATAAATAGTGAAATAATGATTAAATGTATTTTCTACTCAATAATCCACTTATCTGCTAGTAGCAGTGAGTGGGATGGACCTTCAGATGGGTCAGCTCCAGGACAGAGCAGAGACCTGCATCACCTGTTCAGATCAAAGCAGCAGATAGAGTCCGCCTGACCTACTGTCCCCAGCTGGACATGTCCACTGACACGTCTTCCTTTCATGACACTTTATCACGTTAGTAGGAACATCTGATGTCAAAAGCCAATTGTTGGGAGTTGTGTGTGTGATAAGTCAATATAGTGTAGATAACCGCATTTAAATGGACTGAGCCTTTTCCGTCATCTTGACCGCTCAGAGCGCTTAACACTAGAGCCACTCACACATTTACAGGCGGCTCGGTGGTCAACGCTTCCACAGCACAACCGAAGCGCCAGTGTGTTGAGAGCAGCGGTTCATCCGGACACTCAGCTCTGCTAAGGCTGGAGCTTCATGCCTAGTGTGGTGAGAAAAGCACCGTCCTCACCTGGTTTTGCTGGAGCTCAGTTTAGCATTGCTAAAGCCCACAAGCCCCGCGACGTCGCTCGCGCCCTGCAGAGATAAACACGGAGGTTTTAAACCCACTTCACCACAAACAGCAGCAGCAGCAGCAGCAGCCTGAGAGACATGGCAGCTCTAGAGCCGCATGAACAACAAAGGCTGGAGCAGCTTGAGCCACAGTGAGCTAACAGAGGCAGGCGGGCAGCAGGGCTCCGCCGCGGCCCGCAGGGTTACCTGGGTGGGAAACACGCCATGTTCCCTGTAGTTCGCCAACACCTCGGACAGAAACTCTGGACGCTGTTCCTTGAAGACGGACACCAGACCCTCTGTAAGCCTCACAGCGGCGGCGCCATGCATCCAAGCAGAGGTCGCCATTTTCCCCTCACCGCCAATGTGACGTCACTATTGTGCGCCCACGTTTCGCTGTCAACAGTATTGCGCGCTGACCGCAGAAAGACTAAAGTGGATGGTTGTTGGTGTGTAGAAGGTTTTGCTGTTTTCTTCGTTGTATTAAGTTTTCTAGTTAAGTTTTCTAACCCGGATGGCGAACGAGCGGCTCCGGATCCTGGAGGATGTGGAGAAGGACATCGCCGTGGTCCTACAATGTGCTGGTCAGGAAACTGGGCTTTATTGTTTTCTACACCGAGAAAAGTGGAAATAAATACGTCACTGTTGTGTAAATATACAATATACTATCAATTAAAAACAAGAAATGTTGTTATCACTAGTCATTGAAGATGCTCAGTTAAATCTTTGGAATCATAGATGCGACAACCTAATTATTTTTTCCTCAAGTTCAACACCTGTTTATTTGAGTTTCGTGTAAATTGCAGAAAACCTACATTAAATTATAGTTATGTATTTGAATGACTAAATAACTGGTGGTGAAAAAATGAAGTTTTTTATGTTTAAAATAGTGAAGCATCTCAGTCAGTCAGTCAGTCTATCATATTTACCTGCTGTTCAGAGCTGGAGTCTAAGTGAAAACAGCTTCCTGGAATAATTTAATACCATAAACATTTAATACCATAAACATTTAGTTAAAGAAGAGAAGTTGGTGGACAGGAGCATCATAATAATGTAAAATCAACTTAATATTATAAGACATAATGAAGTTTGTTTCTGTACAGGTGAATAAATGATTCCATGTTATTTTAATGATTAATGAAGGGAAGGTTTGTATTATATATTGTTATCAGTTCATTTGCTCGAGCTAATATTTACTGTACATTACAACTGATTGTTCTGACTTTTTACTGCTTGTTCCAGCAAACAAAACACCTTTCAAAATATTGTCAAAATTAAGGAATTGTTGGTCATTACTTTTGATGAAATTATATATTTGTTCAATTGACTCAATATAAAACGTTTGGTATTTGGGCTGACATTGGAACCGACTTGGAATTGTCCTGCCTTCACAAAACTTGAGACCAACTTATGACCACTTTGTCACCTGGAATAGTTACTAATGCTGCTCAATAATGTTGGTATTGTGATGCTCCTTTCATAAAGTAGCAGTGAATTTGTGTGTGGTCTCCTCACTGTAAACTTAGATCGATTTCTTCCGTCTGATCTGACCTTTGATGGCAGGAAACATTGTTCTGGAACTTTCCAAAGACAAACACAACGCCAGCTTCCTGGACAGGCAACTGGTCCAGTTCCAGACGTCAATCAGTCGAGTGGAGAATGAACTGGGTGCCCAGATCCGATACCTCACACAGGTCAGAAGAAGGAAACTTGTTGCCTTTGGTCCATTTCCTGCTCAGTCTGACCCGGAGTGTCAGTGTCTCCTGGCCCTGGTCATATTCTTATGTTTGATGAAAATGTATTTGAATGTTTCTGTAAGTGTTAGCATGCTTTGGTACACAGCTTTCTACAATGGATTCTGTAAAGTAGGACCTGACCTACCAATACATCGTTTTGTTATATCCTGGACACCTACTGGTGACCCTGGACGGGTCACCAGTAGGTGACGCGTCTAGGATGAACCCGCCTCTCGCCCAAAACGTTTGCTGGAAATAGGCCAGATACATTTTTTTTGTAAAGTGTGTTATATAAATAAACTGAATTGATTATTTCGGCCAATCAGTGATGTCCCAAAATTAGGGAAATCTGGCCCAATTTATTAGCGCACTCCTTATGATAATACATCCAGAGTTTTGAAACAAATTTCCAGCTCTGGTTTAAAAACAATCGTGTCATTACTGTAAGCAGCTCGGACATGTTAACGTTGTTTTCCTCCCACCAGGTTGCTACTGGTCAGCCACACGAGGGCTCCACTTACTCAACCAGGAAGGACTGTCAGATGTCACTGAACAGAGCTGAGTATGCAAAGGTCAAGCTGGGAGAACTGGGTCGGACATGTGAAGCCATGCTGGAGCAGCAGCAACAGACATGACGGAACAGAGGCCACGTGTCTGCCAGCTGTTACCGTGGTCACCGGGTTCACAGCAGCAGCTCCCTGTGTTGGGTGGGACTGTCTGTCAATGACGGTGCTTAAAACTGCTGCAGTGATACAAACCAAGACGCTGGACTAAAGGCAGTGTTTTGATTCATTAAATAGTGGTATTTTTTTTTTAACTTAAAACTCTCATTTTGTAATTGTAACTTTATGTTATGCAACATTCAATAAACTTGTACATTTCAGTACAGCTCCTACATCCAAGTCCAAGTTCCAACAATTCCTTTCTTGTGGGAGAAACTGCAACATGACCTGCTGGCTGAGAGCATCCTGTGTTCACCTCCGAAAAACTGAAATATGATCTTGGTGAACTTTGGTCTGGTTAACTTTTTATGTTTCTTGTTACAAGAAAATGTCATTTGAGGAAGGGGATGGGTGGAATCATTAAACCTTAATCAGCACTGAATAAATAATTGACTGACAGTGTAATTAAGTGTTACATTTTTACAAACAACTTGCAGTTTGAAGTTGGAAACATAAATAGGCCTGGCTTCAAAATCCAATATGGCTCACAAAAGATGAAAATTGTTTGCAAATACAAAATGCAGAGAAATTCATTATTTTACTCAAAGCCTGGTGACCAGACATCAAGGAGGACAATAAAAACAGTAGAAACGGCCTTTGATGTTTCCAAATGAAGGTTCTGACCTCAGAAGTGCAGTAAACAGGATTTAATAGTCCTTTGAACAGTGTTGGTCATGTGCTTCCTCTCATGTTTAATCATCTTGCCAAAAATTAACAATAAAATATCTTCTGATTACCTTTGTTACTTGTATAACAGCTTAGCTGGGGGAGCTGGTTTCTTTTGGATGGTTCAGTTTGCTTTTGTTCTGTTTTGCATGTTGCTTCCCTTTTTCTCCAATGAGACATTTTAACACTTTACTGCAACAATACCAGATTCATTACTTCTGAACTACTTAACATAGTTAAGCTGATTCTACAGTTGAACTGTAGAATCAGCTAATTGCCACACAGGAAATGCCATTACCTCTGTTGCCTGGCAACAAGATTGCTGATTTGAATCCAAGCCACATCTACTTGATAATGTGGATCAATTGGTGGATAAAGTTGAGGACTTAATATTAAAATCAGGTCAAATGAACAAACCATTTCTGTTCCAACACATAAGACGTCAGAATCGGCTGCTGTATTCTGTGGGTGTGGCTCCAATCTTACATCATACGGTTTATTAGTCTTTTCAGTCCATCTGTGGTTTTCCTCAAAGCTTCGATGCTCCACTTATTTTTATGCTACCACTTGATCAGGTTGTTTGCTAATATTTCTTTTAATTTATATGCAGATGATACTCAAATTTATTTAGTTATTGGTCCATATGACCTGTCTGCTGTAGACATTAGGTTCATGTCTTACTTTAATTAAATGTCTAATAACTTTTCATTGTTAAACAATGACAAAGCCATTATTATTCAATTTTCAACTCCAATAGGGCTGAAATTATTGATCTTATTGATCTGTATTAACTGTGATGAAATAATTATTGAAATAAGTCAGCTAATTTAGTAATTATCTGTAATATACTCAAAGTATTTGCCAAAACAGTTGAGGCTTAATCACCTTTTACTATTAATGTTTTTATTACTGTTAATCCAATAAAAGCCAATCAGGCCTACACAGCATTGATGTTCAGTTTAGCTGCAGATGCATCCTTTGCTACAAATGATTAAGCCTCCAGTAAATAAATGTTCCATTTTAGGCAATATAGTTTTACTTAAACACCAAAACAAAATAGAAATATTTGCAACCATGAGATTCTTATGAGCCCAAAACATTTTATTTAAACTGTCTTATCAGATTAGTTTTACCAAAATATCAATAATCTCTTAGTTGATGCTCCAACCTTCATTCACACTTGTTTTCTGTAATAATCCATTTGCTGATGTGCCTCAAACATCTCCTGTTACTACAGAATCCATAGATCACTCCAGGTCCCTGTGGGGTCAGTTGAATTAAAGATGGTGTCCATCACTGAGTGGACTTGCACCATTTTATATCAAGTTATTCTTCACACCCTCTGAGATCATCCGACTACTTTCTGTGAACTGAGCAGGATGAGAGTCGGGGTTATGGAAAATGCAGCCATTAAACATTAGACAAACCTTTGTGCTATAAATTTTATCCATTTGATTTTACAACATAAAGGACATTGTAACAGCTTTGAAAGGTGCCACAAAATGTGTAGATGGGAAACTTTGAAATGCCAATAGCCTGTTAATGTGGTCAGAACCCCCATTTCTAAAACCATTCGGACCAATGACAGCAGAAACGGCTTTATACAAGCCAGATGGTTCCAAATCTTCTATCATTTAACCAACAAAACTACATGTTCCAAGAGAAGATCTGGATTAAAACATTTAGGCTTTTCAATGCAGAAACCAGTTTATGTTGTTAAAAAGGAGAAACCTTTATTCTTTGTTTTTTTTAAAGACCATTAAAATAAATACTTTACAGAATCCAATGTAGAAAACTCGATACACTGTCTCAAAAAGGTTAACACCCCATAATGTAATTTGAAGCAATGAGGAGTAGATGGGGGGTAATAAAGAAAAACATGGCCAGCACTTTAATGAAGCTTATTGAAAATGTTGGTGACACAGATGGCCTTTTCTCCAATTATATGTAGTTTGGTCCTTTCATGCCACTTTCCACCACCTCCCCCCTTAAAGAAAACAAAACAAGCTATGAGAATGATGAAGGCATTAAAGAGTAAATCCACCAGGTGGTCAGCTTTCCTCTACCCTAAACCCTTTGACTGGATCTTCTCTGAACATGGCCGTCTGTTGCTCGTCCTGAATGCTGAAGAAATGCTGCCCTGGTGAGGAGCTGCTCCATCCTTCCACCCGAGCGGCACTGAGCCGTTCAGACAGGCAGCAGTGGAGCAGCAAGAGGATCCACAAACCACAACACGTCCGCGATAAAGAGTCACTGCCATCATGCTTCTGATTGCTCGACCTCGAAGTAACAGATTTCAGAGGAAACGCCAATGAACCAAAGATCGCTTTTATCAATGTATTACAGATGAAGGCAGTTCTGATCTGAAGGAGAGTTCAGCTGATGCATGAAGGTCAATGACAACTATGGTGAACAGATGAAACAGTTCAGTAAGCTATCCTTCCAAATAGGCAAATAAAAAAAAACACTTTCAAATATTTGGATTACAGATCAGTGAAATTCATTGAAGTTTTAAAATTTCGATCACATAGCAAAAACAGGACTTCACTTCTAAAATAAGCAGGTTGGGGTGGATGTTGGGCATGGTGAAGCTAGATGAGGTCAGCCACATTCATGGGCATCTCTTCCACGGTGGTGTTGTAGAATGTTTCAATATCCCTCAGGGTTCGTTTGTCATCCTCAGTCACCATGTTGATGGCTACTCCTTTCCTGCCAAAGCGACCGCCACGTCCGATCCTGACCCAAGACCAAACAGGCCAAGCTTTAGACACTCGTACAAATCTACATCAGTGTTTTCCATCAACAGTTTCCAATGAGGTCGACTCGACTGAGCTGTTAATCACCTGTGAATGTAGTTTTCTCTGTTGGTTGGCAGGTCATAGTTGATAACCAGGGACACCTGCTGAACATCAATCCCTCTGGCCTGAAGGGGAAACAGCAAGTATGAAATACACAAAAGAGCCAACAGTCTTATACAATCTGAATTCAGAGGTTCTACTTTGATTTCCATTAGAAAACAAAGTAGGACTGTAACCTGCCATTTAGTTGTGAATCAAAGACTTGAACTAGGCTACAGTGGAGGGCAGGAGAGTTTCTATACCAAGGAACATTCAGTCCTTCACCAACACTGCAGCTGGAAGGAGAGGGAACCTTGGACCACTGACAGGGCAGAAACTAGAAGCTGGACGTCCTGCAGGATCTCTAAAAACTACTGAATCAGCACAAATGGAATCAGATTGAAGCCAAACATACCAGCAAGTCAGTGGTGATCAGAACTCTACTGGAACCAGAGCGAAACTCCCTCATGATCAAGTCTCTCTCCTTCTGGTCCATGTCGCCGTGCTGGATGAAGAGTTGGAAGCAGACGTTAAGGATGCAGCTGAGCTGGACACTGAGACAGACGGACAGACGGTTGCAGGCCTACCAGGGCAGAGACAGTGAAGTCTCTGGCATGCATCTTCTCAGTCAGCCAGTCTACTTTCCTCCTGGTGTTGATGAAGATGACGGCTTGTGTGATCGTCAGGGTTTCATACAAGTCGCACAGTGTGTCCAGCTTCCACTCCTGCAGACAGAGTCAAACTGGACCTGTTAATTACCAGACCATTTCAACCGTCTCATGCATCAGAGTGTCATCTGGACTTCTATTCTGGTTCGGTTCCAGGCTCTTGAGCAGAAGCTACATTTGTGCTTTACCACTGTGTCTAAAATTCAATAAAGCTCCAAATTCAGAGTTGGCGTTGCACCAAAATGCTCTTGGATCATCAGTGGTGACCGTCTCTACAGCCTCACTGCCCACAGGACCCAGCTTTGATCCTCAGACTGGATGTGGAGTCACATGGGTCGGCAACAGAACCGAGCCAGACGTACAAACTAAAGCCGTCCAGCCAACAGACAAATGTGCTCTTACCCATGATGGACACAAAAGCTAGCAAGCATATTAGCAGCTAGTTACCAGTAGCATCAACTACTAATGAATTAAAATGAGCTTCATCATTTCCATTTTGAAGAGCAGTTTTGTTCACTCAGACTTCACAAAACATTTTGATTACTTTTGGTTGAGTTTTATTTTAGATATTTGAAATATCTTCCAGTTCCAGTGTTAAGTGTTCTTTACAGAATAAAATCCATTTGGTCTCTGAGAAGGAATTATTATGCTATAATAAATATATAACTTGAAAATAGTCTCCAAAAAACATTTATCTCAATGATTGATTACCAGAACATTCCATCATCCAACACATTTCATCATGGCAGGCCTATCGCCATGGAGACGTCATCGGGCGACTCAACGTTTGCCCAAAAGAAAAGTTTCATATAAGCACCTACCTAGAATATACAAGATTAATTAATCCTGCTATTTCAATACCTGTGGTTGACATAATTAAAACAACCATAATTTTTGTTTTCTTAAGTGAGACAGATGAAGGTGTTACTTCTACATCCATATAGTTAAAATGGACTTTAAAGGTGCGGACATCCTGAATCATTAAGATCGTTTTGAATGATTGATAAAATATTTGGCCTTGTCATTCTGGATAATGTACAGGAATGTCACCTCTTTCTCCACATTGATGTAAAACTGGCGAATGCCCTCCAGGGTCAGCTCCTCCTTCTTCACCAGGATCCGGATGGGTTCCCGCATGAATTTCTTTGTGACGTCCAAAACATCAGCTGGCATTGTGGCTGACAGGAGGACAACCTGCGCCCGACACACACACACACACCTCAAGATGAGCAACAAATCAATCACATGATCAATTTAAATTAGCTTAATAATTTGCATTTGGACAATCTGTTAGAGATGATTCCTTTTAAAATGAGTGAGAAGTCACCATTTTACAAAACAAATATCTGACACCCATCACCAAGCAGCTGATCCTAACTGGCACTTCAGCCAGTTTCCCTCCCATCTAAGCTGAATGATTAATATTTTTTCCAGTTTAACTTTGGTTACAGAAACATTATAATCCATTTTGATGTATGATTAAGTTTGGATATTAAAAAAAATGCTTTCTAGTTCCAATGTTAAATGTTTTTCAGAAGTTCAAGTTTTTGATCTGTGAGAGATAATCCTTGTATCAATATGCCTTTATTACCATTATGTATAATATCATTTATCAGTAATTCCTGGGACGTTTCACTGTCCATTAAGTTGTGACTGTCCTACAAAGACAACTACTGGGCATCTGAATGCATCCATGTCTGGCCAAGTCGTTTTCAGCTGATCTGATTTTGAGTGACAGCGGAAACATTATTGGATCAAGTACAAAGTAAATTGTAAACAAATCTGATGGTTTGGTCCAAATGGCGCCGCTGACTGTTGGCCTGTTAATGGCACATATCCAAACACCATCAGCCTCTGAGGTCACAGAGGCGGAGCAACCACTCCGCTCTGCTCCTTTGTTCAGAAAGCTCTTCTGTCAGTAGCTGCTTTTACCTGGATGTTGCTGGACAATTTCTGGAAGATCTCATAGATTTGGTCCTTGAATCCTCGACTCAGCATCTCATCGGCCTCATCAAGCACAAACATCTTGATGTTTTTGGACGCTGCAAAAATGTTCCAGAGACATGCGAGAAATCATCAGCAGGGTGTAGCAAACAAAACCGGAACATGAACGTGTCAAACCCGAGTAATTTCACAGTTACAGTAATTCACAGTATGGCATCAACAGGTCCTCCCCCTTTGGTTCCTGAATACCTGGATTTACAGTTAAGCCCACAATTATTCATACCCCTATATGCATAGTAAGCTTTGTTTTTACCAACACGTTTCTTCTGACTGGAATATTAACGCTTTGGAGCGGCCCAACCAGAGTCCCAAACTGAATCCGATAGAGAATCTGTGGAAGGAGCTACAGATTAGGGTGATGTAAGGATTACCTTCCAATCTAAAAGACAAGGAGCTCAAACAAATCAGAATACCAGGGGGAACAGGAAGAGCCAGTCAGCAAATACAAGAGGGCTACAAACACTGTGCTACCAAGTAATTATCCATTAATTGAGAATAGTGGAAATAATTCATTGGAAATGGTGAATTATTCCAAAACTTATTTTTTTCCTGCATAAAATCTGAATTTTAAGTGAAATCTACCAGGGGATGAAAAATGTCAGGCTTAACTGTAGTTCTTAGGGCTTCGTCATTGTGCAATAAACTCATTTCCCAAGTGTTGCACAAGCAAAAACTGAGAGAAATTAATCAGACACTGTAAAAAACCTGCTGTAATCAGAACCATGAACATCTGATCATGTCTCTGGGTCCCTGATGGAGAGACAACTCGGGTCAGCAGAACGCCAACCAGAGAATCCCAACACCAGCAGCTCACAGAGTCAGTTGACACGCATGGATTTCATCATCGTACAGCACTTCCTTCCCACTGGGGAAGCTCCAACACAAACCACTGAACATGCTGACTCAGTAAAACTGTTGCAATGTTCCTCTGAAACCTGACCAAGCCTAAAGCCTAAAGATTCCACCTAAGGCTACCAGCAGAACCTGTCACTACGCGGTACGAACACACAGCTTAAACATTGATGCTGCAACAAGTAATCAGTCAAATTCACATCATATTCAAAGAACCCACATTATATTTACTTATAGAGCAGAAATTAAATTGGAGAAAATCTGTGCAGTTTGGACTGAATAACTTACAGAGATTTTTACGAGTCAGCATGTCAAAGACTCGGCCAGGGGTTCCCACCACGATGTGGGGGGCTTCAGCCTGCAGCTTCTGGACCTCACTGCGGATGTTGGTGCCTCCAATGCAGGCGTAGCAACTGGCTCCCATGTAGTCGCCCAGGGCTAGAACCACTTTCTGAATCTATGCAGGTCAGGGGGGAAAAAAAACAACTTTACTTTATCTGCATCAGAGCATTAAGGTTCAGCAGGCACCGTGATGGACGGGTTCTGATTAATGGAAACAAATTTTCATCTCGGAACAGGACACCAAGCCTGTCCAGATTCTGGACCAGTGCGGTTCCACCACCAGGACAGAGATCACCGCTCAAAGTCGGCTGTTAAATTCAACTTTCGGCTCCTCGCTAATGATAACCATGAGTCTATAAGTGTTTGTATGAAATGGGGCAAAATTTATTATGTGGTTTATTTGATTAACCATATTATTACTGTGTTGTCCTTAAACAGGACTTTATACCTGAAGCATCTTTACAAAGAACATAAACCCTGCCCTACCTGCTGCGCCAGCTCCCTGGTAGGAGCCAGAACCAGAGCCTGGGTGGCTTTCATCTCCACATCAATCTGCTGGAGAATGGAAATGGCAAAGGTGGCCGTCTTCCCAGTGCCAGACTGGGCCTGAGCAATCACATCATAACCTGAGAGCAGAGAGGAAACATCAGCTCTGAGCTGCAGGAATTACTGCAGCAAGCACAGGGTTTTACACCATCTGATGGCTGTACGTTTACGTCAAGACAAATTTTAATCACATCATCCATATACAATTAATGTTCTAATATTGCCAGTAATTGGCCTTTGATGCATTGAGAATTGCTGCTTCAGCAGCCCTGATTTAGTCAATAAATGGGTGCAAGGGAGAGAAAAAAATTACTTTTACAAGTAGATAAAACCGTTACCACTGGGCAGTGTGAACTTATAATCCAAGATACTCACCCTTGATACAAGGGATAATAGCCCTTTGCTGAATAGCAGATGGCTTCTCAAAACCATAGGCATAAATTCCCCTGAGCAGAGCTTCGCGCAAGTTCATCTCATCGAAACTGTCCACGATCTGGTTCCAGTTGCTCTGGAGGACCAAGAGACAACCAAACGTTTTAAACCTCTGAGTTTTGTGACTTTAAAATGTCAACATGTTTCATCTCAAATTATACAAACTGCCTGCTCAGGCTTTTCAGTTGTACACCAACAATGAAATTTAAACTACTAAAAGGACAAATAGGACAAAGAGCAAGGGGTGTTGTAAACACTCCTTACTGTAAAGCCTGACTAAGGGCAGAAGGAGGAGACTTACCTCGATGATGCCATCTGGCTCCATGCCCTCTGGGCCATTATCCCTGAAAAATAACCATTAAGACACATCACTCCACTGATTTCCACATAGCTTTCTTATATCACACAACAGCAAAAAAATAAATAAACAGGTCACATATGACTGACAGAAATAATAAAAAAAAATGGTACATTTTCGATTAAATACGTATTTATGACCCCGCTGTGACTCCCAAAAGGCCGCGTTAAAAAGAACTACACCCCAATCTTACAAGCACAGGCCGAGTGAGTCCGCCATTTTTACTGCCTGCTCAATTCAAGATGGTCGTTTTCCTGTCGGCCCGAGCAAAGACTAGGCGCGTCGACTCAACTGGGGTTAAAGAGCAAAGTGTTCCAAGATGTCAGACTACGGAACTCCATGTGTAAATGCGGATGATAAACAATGGGCTAATTCTGAGCCGAGAGAACAAAAAGAACCGTCGTGAGAAGAAGGGCAGGCTCCGCTCTCACTGAACGGGCCTGCTAAAAAAATTAGCTCGCACTTTGTTAGTTTTGGCCCGACTTACAAAACAAAAATACAACGCAGGTCAGCGAAATCCTTTAATAGCAGTTCAAACATTTCACACCAACAGGGAACTACCGCTACAATAGCGAAGTGGGGAGAAATGGGACGTAAATCTTAATAGATACCGTGAGGCCGGTGCTACCGGTATTGTTCACTGCCGGCTACCGACACCATGTGCACCCAGCCTACCAGAACACGGATCCGAACCGCCAGCTGCTCACGACATACGGGACATTTTGTGATGAACGGATAGGTTTAGGGCAACAGTGAACCCTGGGCAGATTTAAAAGTCGGTTTTAACGGAAAATAAAGTCTCTGACCGAGCAATTGATAAAACGGACTCACGTGCTGCTCATGGCGCCGGCAGCCATTTAATTAAACTATCCGGATAAACAATCACATATCTGTTGGAGGCCTCCAAAACAATACGGTACACTTACAGCTAACAAAAAACTATCAACTCGAAACGCAATCCACCAAATTTCCCCTCGGTGTGCGTAAATTATCTATTGAATTGGGGACAGTGAGGCGAAACTCAGGCCTAAGCGGCTAATCGATATACGCTACTTAAGTAAGCGTCCAAAAACGTTCCGCTGTAGCAAGCAGCTCAAAAAACCGATTTAAACACAAATAAACCTTGAAATAAGATGTTCCGATAAGACTTGTTCACAATTTTACTAACCTGTTATCATAGTCAGCCGACATATTTCCAAAGAAAGAAAAAACGGCAGAAATGTCTTATATACGTTGAACGTACAATGCCGCGTTCTCATTGGAGGATTTCGCCGTCATTCTACTATACGTCCGACGTCGAAGGGTTCCTATTGGCTAGTTTTGCAAGTGGAACAAAAAAAAAAAAGGAGGAACAGGGTGGGGCTTGATGATTCACAAGGCAGCGGGGCGGTATTTAGATTTTTTAAAGGAACAGTTCTCCACAGTAGCCGTCTCCTGAGTTGCCATGGATGGACAGTGGCTCTGAAGGTTGGGGATTTCAGTTTGCAGTCATTTAACTTTTCCACTCTAACAAAATTCATGGAGTAAAGACATAACGATTCCTGTTTTAAAGTTCAGTCATTAGATCATCGTTATTTAGAGAAAACTGTAGATTTCAGAGGTGATTTTAAAGACCTACAGACTAGACGTGATGGTGTTTTTATTCCAGGTATGATGTAATACTTCAGAAAAGGATAATAGACAAAATACCAGTTTACATATTTGAATGTATACATCTGGTGTTGATTAAAAGGTTTACGAATAACTGAATTCAGATACTTTATCAGCATTCATTGGGTGGGAAAATTCAAGGCATCAATTTAAGTACAGAATACAGAGTATTAAATTGTATTTTAATTCCAGCACATGTTGAACTAGAAGAGAATTTGTTAAATAACTTAATTGCACCTACCTAGAATATACAAGATTAAATAATCCTGCTATTTCAATACCTGTGATTAACATAATTAAAGGTTAATTACTGTAACCCTAAACAAAATAGACATGTACAGCTCTCAAAGAAAAATAGTGGCCTTAAGCATTGTAATTTCAGGACTGCACAGTGCTGCAGTTGGTAGACTTGCAAAAAGAAGGTTCTCAGTTTGAGTCCTGGCCTGGGGTCTTTCTGCATGGAGTTTTCCTGTTAACACTCTGGGTGCTCCAGTTTCCTCCCACAGTCCAAAAGCAGGTTGAAAACACAGGTGGAATGAAAACAATGGCAGGACGTCTTATATGATCGCAGGAAGCCAAGTCACACCGACTGAGAGCATTGATGAGTTCTTCACTAGCGATTCAGTTCTTTTGAACAGTAGGCCTCAAGTCAGTGAAAACTGTTCTTTGTTTTTTAGGACTTTCCTTGCTTAAAATGCTCTGCTCACACATCAACTGCTATTATTTTTATTTAATAAAAAACAATTCAATTAATTAAATATATAATGCAATTGAAAGTAATGGGTGGATCATTTTTATATTTATTAGTGCAGAATAAGACTTTTGTTTCTGCCACAAAAACTCAAGTCTATTTTTCTTTTTCTGGGCTTCTACACTACAAATATCCCTACATGTTATGAACACTTGGTAATATTCATTCCCTTGTGCTTGACATCATTGTGAAGCTTAAATCCACACTTTCAGAATCTCCAAATAACTCAAAATTTTCCGAGTACAGGTGTTCAAGCCTTGGTCGTGATCAGTTAAATTTACAGATAATAGTGGTATGTAGACCATCACCTTTCATCTCTTCTCCTTAGGATGAAAGGTGTGTTAAGAGACTAATATTTTCATTTCACATTGTACATGTTAAGATGTCATTTTCAAGGTAGGTTGTCCGTGAGTGTTTCCTACATGGGTTAAGTGATCCTCATTCTGAGGTTTGAGAAACACTGCACTAGATCCTAGTATAATCATACCTTTCCAATCATCCTGTACCTTAATTTGCTATTTCTATCAATATCATGTCAATTAATACAATACTTGCAATGTATAGACTTCATTAGTAGAAAATATTTTTCCAAACACCTTTGTCCAGTAGGTGACAGTAAAGCACTTGTAAGTCAGCTTGCCAGCAACCAACAAGCAACAGTAATACCAGAAGTACCACAACTACCATTGGCTGCATTTGGGGCACTATAGAAGAAAGACTATTAGAGTGCAAATTGCTTGGCCTACTTTTTTAAAACCTTGTTTAAACATGAATAGTTATACTTAAAGCTAATGCCTGGGCTGAAGAACATTAGAAAACAAGACAAAAAAGAAAAATCTGAACAAAACATTAGGACAAAGTATGGATGAACACCACCAAGTTGTTACTTATATATTTACATAAACTTAAATCAAAAATACAGTTTATCCTCATGGTCTTTTGAGCATGGGGATACTTTAAATGTAAACTTTTGGAGGGCTTTGCTGCAAAAGTTTACAGTTTAAGTATGAAAGGGAAATCTTTCAAGGAACAGCAGAAGCTGGTTGAGGTCACTGAGTTAAGAACCATGACCAGACTTGACTTGTCTGGTCATGGCCAGACTGACTTAACTCAGTCTGGTCATGAGTTAAGAACCATGACCAGACTGGACTTGTTGGACTATGCCATTCAGACAGAAACATGTTTGATGAGGAGTTGGGCAGTTTGGAAAGGAGTGGGTAATCGTTTGGAGAACTGGTCATAAATGGTAGTCAAGCTTTTAGATACAGGAAATCCAGTCAGATAATCTAGAACCACATATAATATCACAGTCGTCTGGCTTTGCACAAGGGTTGAAGACTAGCATGAGGTTGAGTTCTGGTTTTATCACCAGCATAAACAGAACAGACAACAATACACAGCTTTGTGAATAGAACTTACAGTTGAGGAGGAAGATGTTGGGTCTGTTTCCAGGATGGCACAAGTATTTTGCAGTATCAACTCAGTGAACAAGTTTGGAACTGTTGGAGGATGGATGTATGAGCAGTTGGGTGGAACGGTAGCAGAATCAGGTTCATTCTGAAAGGTTTAGTTTATAGTTTCTATTCCTCAAGAAAGTATGCAACGGGGAAAAGTGCATGAACAAACACAAATGCACTCATAGCTAAGGACAATTTAGAGAAACCAGTGAGGCTAGCAGTCAGTTTTTGGACTGTGGGAGGAAGCCGCAGTACCAGGGAGAGTCCATGTTCGCACAGGGAGAACACACTGCATAAAGAAAAACTGGGATTCATAACAGTATGCAGACCATCATAGTATTTAAACCTCTACTCATTTCATTTACAACTGTACAAGTTAATTTTTATAATTTTTTTTAACTGATTTCTATTAATAAATCTTTTCAGGTCATACTGCTTCACAAATTTTCTTTGCAATCCATGAACTCTCTCCTTACACCCTCTGCCTTGTTTCCTTATGTTTTCTGACGTCAAAAATATTCCTTGCTTAGTAAACAATTATTCAGAATGTTTATACCAGGATCAAGTCCAATCACAAGCAAAGACCACTTTAAATCTGAATTTGATCAAATCTTCTAGGGCACGACTCATTTTTGGCTGAAGCATAGCTGATGTTTTTCCTCCCAACAATTCCATGCTTTACTGAATTAAAAATAGCAAACCAGCCGTTTGACTGATAAAATCCTAACTTTGCATTGTGATATGCATGTCTGTCTATATCTATATATATAAATCTAGGTTTAAAAAAAATACACATTTGTTTGCCACATATCTTTATTTTCAACTAACCATAATCCATTGTAGAAGATATAGAAAACAACTCTGTTGTATTCACTCAAAAAAAGAATGCAAAAACAAAAAGACAGCTATCCACAAGTTTGTTTTTATTATAAAAAAAAAGAAAAAAGAAAGCACTGCAACTCCATTGTGGGCATACGGTGCCTGTTGTGTAGCTGTTGTGGTCCTTACCAAAATGGCTCATCAAAGAAATACTAAACAGAACATTTGGAACTTACTCCAAAAGAACAAAGTTGTTTTTTTACACCATTTGTTTAAAGCAATAAGTATATCACCACATTTACTGACAGCAATAAAAACACAAAAAAATAAATGAAACAAAAAGGTACCCCTGGTTCCAGGCCATTGTATCAATGTCTTGGGTGGCTTTTCATCCAAATTTTCAAATCGAGCCATTTCATTCGTTTTACTGGAGGAGGCAGGAAGTTTCGGGCACCTAAATCAGGTGAAAGCGTACTTCAAAAATGTACAAGTTCTTATTTCATTCTGCAAGCGCCATAAGAAAGCTGGTTTCCGGCAGCAGCAGAATTAGTTCCATCAGTTCCAATCCTGCCAAGACACGCCGACTGATCTCTTTAAAAATAGAATATACATCAAAACGCCACATTGTACTACACAGATGACAATGTCCAACAACCAGCTGTAAGCAGTTTCTTTTCTGTGGTGTTAGTGTTAGAATTGCTAAAACATCACCTGCAGAGATGGATCAAATTAATGGAAAACTCACAGGAAGTGTTCAATCACAAGCTTACACAGACTGCTTCAGATCGTTTATTGTTACATAAAAGCAGGTATTACTGCAGGGACAAGCTGCTTCTGGCCTGGAGTCTTTCTACACCTTCATACTGTTTATGTTTCAGTCTCAACTGAGAGATAAGTGAACTAGGACAAGCTGCCTAAGCCAATCACAGAACGGAACCTTGTCTTGGTCTTTGTCAAACACGGTAAAGTAGCCATGATGTGTGAACTCCAAAACAGTTTTCAAAAGGCAAACAGAGGGAAAAAAAGACTGATTTATTGTTGTCCCTCTGTGTTGTTGGGATCCAGGTGGGATAGAGGTGCAAGGTCACAGAGTGAGCTTGCAGTGGCACAGTTCTTTGTACATTTGCCTCCTTAGTCGGGGCATATCCTGCTGCCCAAAGTTAAATGGCTGTCCTAGTGCCAAACACTTGCAGTACTGTAGATGGTGCAGGAAAAATGAGATAAAGTTACTGAGTTGCACAAACAACAACATAGTAATGAATCTGGGTGAAAGGCAGCTGTATAGCAGCTCTGCTATAGAGCAGGAAGTGAAAAACACCAACAGCTTTTAGATAGTCACTGAAAAAGACTCAAACAGAAGACAGGAACAGGACTTAGTGATGGTCATTCACAAAGTGCTTCACATGTAGCTCTAGATATAGATTTATTAAAATGTTCTAGAAGGCTACAGCTCAGCTTAACCCGTTAATGGATATAGAAAAGAAATTCAACCTATAACCCATCTGTCACTATCAAGTCTTTTTATATCTGTGCTTCAATGCATCTCTAGAAAACAACATCAAATAGTAGTGCAGCGCTAATGACTTCTGGATAATTTAAAATGAATGTAAAAACGATCCCATACTAAGCCGTTTGAGACAAACAGCTGATGAAACATAGATTATGATCAGTTATGTTGTGTTTTAGGATGTAATAGCTAAAACAAATAAGAGTGGTCAACAATCCATGTAAAAAGGATATTTTTTCTTTTGTTTTTATAAAATATGTAGCTGGTGATCATTACAGACAGGTAGACCAATGTTTTCATGCAGGATATTTTGCTTGATTTGTGCAACACAGACTGTTTGCTCTGGAGGTTGGAGCTCAACCCAAAGTAACTGTGTTCCGGCTGGATATTACTTTACTGTTGTGCTCAGACCGAACAGATAACTGATGTTGTAATCTGCATTTTGCGTCCAAATACAGATGGAGCATGTTCACAATTAAAAGTTGACCAGAGCTGATTGATGGATTTGATGAGACTAAAAACCACCTGAAAGGCAAAAAAACATTATTTCTGCAACTATCACAACACTGTGAGAGTCAGGGAGCCATGTGGCTTTAAGATCCAAGTTCAGGGAGAAGCTGAAAGTTTCCAAATCTGAATTTGCCCATCAGGGGTCCCTGATAATTTTGTAAAGTGCTTCAAGATAATGTTTATAGTGAAAGGGTGCTATAGAATTAAATTGTATTGAACTGGATCAATTATGACTTGCAAGTATAAACAGAACGTCTCAGTCTCCCTGGTATCGCTTGGCAGCCAGTAAGCCCCAGGAAAACTTGACCGTTTTAGGACATAAACATTTCAATACTTGAAGCAGGAAGAACAGTTGACATTCATTTGCAAATGTGATGACCAAAAAGGAGAAACTTACCTGCAGTACAAAAGCTCCACAGTCGCTGTCATTGTTCTGACGGCCCACATTCTGTAAAATACAAAATACATTTACTTTAGCCAATCACATCCCATCGCAGCCAGACATGGCGTGTTTCCACAGCTCCTCACTAACCCTGAAACATCACTCTCCTACTGTCCCTGCTGGGGCGTTCTGCTGTCATAGACAACTAGCAGTTTTCTATATTTGAAGCCAACTGAAGCTTTCCTCAGCTCTGCTTCAGGAGTGACTGTAAACACAACATATTAAAATCAATATGTCTGTTTTCCATGTGCTTCACATGGTCGCTCACAGAGACAGTTCTGCTGGAGTTCTCCTCTACGTTACCACATGTATGATCAGGTATGAGGGACGGCTGCAAAAGCTACCAATGCCATGCAACGTATGCTAGCATGCACTGATGCTACCAGGTCAGTCAGGAGGAGGGACTGATGAAAGTCAGGGACTCCATTTTAATCAGCTGGCTGTCCTCACACAGAAAACTTTGTACCAGTTTGAATATCGAACAGCATCAGATTTTTTTTAAAGGCAGAATTTCCTCCAGAAAACTTTCCAAGCCTGGTGGTCGGGGAGCCGAGGTGGTTCACCAAACATGTTTTTGTATTAAAAGATGTTCAGTTAATAAGAAATGTAAAATATTACTGGGTAATTACGTTACTGGAAGACATTGTCAACAAAACTTAAACCCATAACTATGGAGTCTTAAAATCAACAACAAAAAAATACAATTAAAATAAATAATTATTTGCACTTTTGTTAAATTCAAAGTAAATCATCAGATAGTGGATCTAAAAAACAAGATGTAATGCTGATCACATTTAGAACCGGCCCATGGCATAAATGAACTAAGCAGCTGCTTAAGGCCCCCAGGGGCCCTATAAATGCTGACATTTTAGACCACAGATAGAGAAAGTTAACATTTGTTTATTGAGAATATCAATCCAGTTAAATTTGATTTAATAGTGTAAGCGATGATAAATTAAATATTTTAAATTGTTGACCATTTAAATTTAGGATTTTCAGGAGCTGGCAAGTTTACTTTGTAAAAGTTGAAAAACAGTCTTTATAGGTGGTGTGATTGGTGCGCAATCCCACACAAGTGCTTCCTTCCTTCATGCTCTCTTCAATGCATCAACTAGAAACCATGGCAGCAAGTCAAAAAAGAATGAAAACAAAAAGTATTTACCATTTTAAAAAAGCCTTTCCAGTCTGTCAAAAAGTCTCGCTGGTCTTTTTTTATGGCCTCAGCTTGAAGATACTTGAAAATATGCTGGAATATAAACATTCAAGAAAGATATAAAGGAAAGGACAACAAAGTTAGGTAGAAAACAAAAACAATAACAGTTTACCTGTAGTGTTTTGTTTACTATGGCAATAAGTGACAACGGTTCTATGGGCTTTTACAATGGAAGCTGCATATTGAACAATAACAGGCCAAGATGTTGGCTTACAGCTAAAACAGCAGGCAGATCATTTTCTGTGTCCTAAAGTGGTTCTGTAGATTTGACTGTTGGGGGCTTTTCCTACCTTTGGACAGCGCCTGTTGAGGGTCCGCTGAGAATCAAAGTAGGTGATGGTACGCCGTGGAATGTCAACACTGACCAGCGACCAGTGAACCTCCAGGTGGATGGGAATCAACAGCAGATCTTTCTGGAAGATGTCCACCTGACAAGAGAGGAAGGAACATATTAGTAGCAGGAGAGCCCTCAAAGAAAATGACAAAACTGACCTCTGATCCCTGACTTTATCAGACCTAAATCAGCAGTAATCTGAACCCAACGTAACCCAGCTGTCTGCCTGTGTCTTAACAACCTTCTACCCATTCTGTCATTTTCACATCCACAATAAAAACTTGACAAATCCTGAAACAGTAACGGTCATTCCAAGGAGGGAGAGTGTCCACTTACATTTTTTGTCCACCGTTTAACTCCTTCATATCCCTTTGTCCTCAGCTTGTCATAAAAGAAGCTGTTGAAAAAGTGGACCTGAAGATAAAAAACATTTTTAAGGTCATAAAGGACTCCTGTCCACTTGATTTTCTACTATGAACATATTCTACATAGAGCGTCTAAATGTTTATCAATGTGAATGAGTCTCTAATCAGAAATAAATTAAGCAAAAAACTTAACATTTTCTCTTACATTATTATTGCAGTGACAAGGTAGTTTACATGTAATGATTGATTTATATGCATGTATAGCACTTAACATCCAATTAAGATGATCAAAGAACTTTACAGTAAAAACAACATAACAAAAAAAGACAATAAAAAAGAGAAAATGCCACAACACTAAGATATTAAGAGTCTGTCTAAAGTAATTAAACATGATCTCAGTGCAACTTGTTGAGATGACGGGACCAGAACACTGAACTTAGAAAACACTGAGCCTGTTTGCTCTCACTGTGATTCCAAATGATTACATGAACATTTTGTAGGGATGAGTGATTCATCAGCAACTACATTGATAGGGCTCTGATATATAAAACAGGGTCAATTCAAACATTCACTTCAAACTTGTTGTCATTCATTTCTGGGTTGTAGGAAAGGAGGTTGTTGATTTAACAGGGATGCAGCGCAGGATTGTGAGAGTTTAACTGAAGCAGTTAAGCTGTGGTGGAAAAAACACAATGCTTTCCCCTCCTCACACCAAAGCATTGAAAGGGTCAGAAAATATATGTAATATTGGTAAATATTAGTCATTGGTGATAACAGCAATGTTTATATCAGGTATTGATCAAAACTGTCATATGGGAGCATCTCTAATATTTCATGAAGTGCAACATTTCTTTGCACACACAGGTTGTTCATTCCTCATTCAGACAGAAGCATTTATCTCCAAATCATGACAGGCCAGGAATCCATGAAGAACTCAGAATTCTCAACTGGTTCACCAGTTCAACTAAGTAGCAAAAAACAAACAACGGCTCACCACAAGATTCAGATTAACTGGTTATTTCTTGAATGAGGAGCCCTATGCACTGGGTCTAATTGATCACCTAACTCACTAGCAGCAGCTTTGCTGGTTACCATTAAAGAGCAGAATCCAAACAGATCCCTGTTTGGATTCTGAGGAATGACGTAGAGGAAGAAGTGAAGATGCTCTGCGTTCACTTACCTTATCTGCAACAGAATCCATGACAAGGTCACCGTACATGTTCATAATCTAGAGAAAGCACATTATGTAATGCATTAGATGAATCCATAAAAATCAAATGGAGAAACATAAACATTCATATCAAAGATGAAAAGACACTCCATAGATACAAACAGTGAAATATTTTAGAAGTGAATTTGGCAGCCTCATTGCTTTTACTCAACACAGGCAACACACAAGTGCTTCCTTCCTAAACACCACAGGAGCGTCTGAACGAAACGAAGCAGCCTGTGGTTTCACGGCTGACACCTTTAACCATGTCTGCTGCTGTATGTAATGTAATGTGCTGCAGTGCTGTACCTGGTCATTGAGCCAGTTCTGACCATACAAAGTACCCAGGTCATCCATGGTCAAAACATGGCGCTTATAGTTCACTCTGAAGGTTTTAGCCATGGCCGATCCAGATGAACGCTGGAAGGTCTGAATGAGATGCTGGACCGTCGCTTTCCTTTTAAACAACCACATGATATGGAAACCAGTGTCATTTAATAACAAAAATGAAGCAGCAGGCTCACAAAGATACTTTTAAAAAGTGTATGCTGTTATTAGCTTAGTGTTCAACATCAGTTTATCAGATCAGCTTCCACTTTGGACAGCCATTTAGCTTTTGTGTACATGTTGGATAGGATATTAATTTCTCTCACACTCACACACACACACACACACACACACACACACACACACACACACACACACACACACACACACACACACACACACACACNTCTCTCACACTCACACACACACACACACACACACACACACACACACACACACACACACACACACACACACACACACACACACAGGAGGCTAGCAGTATCTCTGACCTGTGCGGCTGTGAGAAGTTCTCATGGAAAGCGTCCTGAAGCTTTCCCACGACATCCTCCACATGGATGGGAATCAAACTGCCATACTGCTGCAGAAACTCTTCAAGAACGCCTAGAAGAGACGAAGCAACAATCACTCAGCTTGCATAGACTGCTTTCTGTTTTACTCCATCCAAGAAGGTCATTCAATCAAAAGCCTAGGATTGACTGTTGAGGTAGTTTCAGCAACAATCACAGAAAACCGGACCAACATCATTTGTTCAAAAGATCATCCTATTAGCAGATGAGTTCGCATTAAGTTTAAAGGTAACTTATTTTGCCTCCCTTGAACAGATGGGCCATACAAAACACATTCATTACCTTTTTTGCACAAAACCATTCTTAGATGCCGAGCTTTTAGTCTTCTCAGTTGTGCATATTTAGAGCTCTTCTCAGAATGTTGTCCAGCATCTTGTCACTTTAAATCCAAATGAGCTGCTGCTGGCCACGCCCCCAAATTAATGTTTACACATTTGCAGCAATTGAAACAGAATGGCTGCAAACAGATGCACAGTTATACAACCGTACATTTTTAACCTCAAGTCAGAACCAAAACCAGAAGAAGTAAAATGTCCTGCACAACCAACAAGAATGAAGCAGCAGTTTGTAAATGGTAAACAAACAACAAAACTCTTATTTTTTCCAGCAGCTGCTGTACAGCTGTAAAGCGAGCTAACAAGACATGCGGGGCTGATGGGCGACAGCTGGTCTCGGCTGAGTTTGCTACGTAATGGAGCAGTGCCCATCGAGTCGCTCGTTTGCCAGACACTAAAAAACATCAACTTATCGGTAAAAAATTCTGGGTGTTTACTGTAAGCTCTTGGGTTGTTTTGAGACCAAAATTACCGTATTTTCCGCACTATAAGGCGCACCTAAAAACCTTTAATTTCCTCAAAAACCGACAGTGCGCCTTATAACCCGGTGCGCCTTATATATGGACCAATATTGAGCCACAACAGGTCTAGCAACTACGGTAAGCAGCTGCCGACTTCATTTTCCCCGTAGAAGCGCGCAGTGCATGCTGGGATGTTGTCAAAAATGTCAAAAAACTGGTTTGTTAATAAAGTTTGACCGATCTACCCATAGACATGTCTATGTATCTAC